>VWYK01033483.1:171294-213808 GCA_013399775.1 Semnornis frantzii | reverse complement strand
CTGCTCTAGGGGATCCTGCTCTGGCAGGGGTTGGAGTGGATGAGCTTTGGAGGTCCCTTCCAGCCCCTGACACTCTGTGACTGCCTGATGGAGGCTGTTCCACAGGCAGTTTGCAAGTGACCAAGGAAGCCTAAAAGCTGCTCTCCTGCCCACCTGGGCACACTGCTGCCTCCTCTTCAGCTCCTCTCTGCCAGCACCCCCAGGTCCCTCTCTGCCTGGCTGCTCTCAGCCACTCTGTCCCCAGCCTGTAGCACTGCTTGGGGTTGCTGTGCCCAGAGTGTAGAACCCTGCCCTTAGCCTTGTTCAATCTCATCCCCTTGGCCTCTGCTCACCCATCCAGCCTGTCCAGGTCCCTTTGGAGGCCCCTCCTACCCCCCAACAGATCAGCCTGCTCCTAACTTGGTGTCATCTGCAATGCAGCATCCACCATGGGAGGCTCTTGCACAGGAGCAATGGAATAAAAACAAATAGAACTCAGTAAAATCCCAAACCAAAATGAACATTTCACTCTGCACTGCAAAAGGTGGGGGTTGAGCTGCAGGACACAAATAGAGCAACACAAAGGAGAGAAATGGAACTCAGCCCTGTGTGAGGTGGGTGTGAAAGGCAGAGCTCCACACACTCACATCAAGGGGACTGAGTAACTCCTGAGGATAATGAAAACTTAAAAAAATAATAAAGGCATAAACGGCAGAGTGCTGTGGGAGAGCAAATGTGAAAGTGTTTGAGAGCAGCCCATTAATCTGACTGCAGCAGTGTGCAAGAGCTGCTGAAGGAGTTATGAAGGGAGCCATAATTAAAAGGCAGGGTGGTTAATGGAAAGCTGTCTGGAATGGAGCTCAGGCTTGCAGAGGGAAGCTCATGCCAGGCTGAACCCAAACTCCTCCTCCAGCAAGATAACTGGTTTGCACCAGGGGAAATGTAGGAGATCTAATCCCTTTGGACATCTGCAAGGAGTTTGGTGCTGGAGCTGCATGGGAAATTGCTAGCTGGGACTGGAGGGAGAGTGCTGCAAGAAGTAGGTGAGGAACAAGCCAAGGTGAGCAGGATGCACACAGAGGGCACACTGGTACTGGAGGAGGCTTGGCTCTGCCAGTTTGAGCTCAAGCACAGCCTGGGGCTGGCAGTTCCAGTGCTAGGTTGGCTCAGGTAGGACAACTGAACTCTCCTGGGTGGCAGAGTTCAGCTCCTGTGAGGCTGAGCTTTAGTGCACAGGGGCCAGGACTGGATTAATAAGCAAGTTTTAAAAAAAGAGATCTCCTTATTCCCAGTCCTGCATTTAGGCATAAATGAGCATCTGTAGTCTGGCAGGAGTTCAGCAGTTGGAGAGGGAGCCTCTGGAGGTCCCTTCCAAGCCCTAACATTCTGTGACTGTGTGACTCTGTGACACATCATAGAATGGGAAGGTTGGAAGGGACCTCAAAGCTCAGCCAGTTCCAACCCCCTGCCATAGGCAGGGACACCTCCCACTAGCACAGGTCACTCAAGGCCTCATCCAACCTGGCCTTGGACACCTCCAGGGAGGCTGTGGAGCACAGAAGCACCCAACATGATCAAAGATCCCATTCTGTGCTTCTGTGCTCCACAACCTCCCTGGGCAACCTGTGCCAGTGTCTCACCACCCTCACTGCAAACAACTTCCTCCTAACATCCACTTTCAATCTCCCCTCTGCTACTCCAAACCCATTGCCCTTGTCCTGCCATTCCCAGCCCTTGTCAATAGTCCCTCCCCAGCCTTCCTGTAGGCTCCCTAAGGTGCACTGCTCACTCAAAGGTGCTAAAGACAACCTGGTTTAATTGCACTCCCTGTGGCCTGCCCTGCAGCCTTTGGAAGGGGCAAAACAAGCAAGGAGGAGGCTGGGAGCAGGATGCTCAAGCAGCCTGGAAGGCACCAGCAAAGGGCAACAGCACTTCAAACTGGAAGTTGGTTTTCCAGCAGGAGAAAGGAGAAGATGAAGTCCTGATGTAATTTATGGTCTGGGTGTTTTAAAGAGGCTGTGCTGTGCAGCAGCTCACAGCTCTGCCCTCCCTGAAACCAGAGGTTCAGGCATTGTGAAATGAAAATCGATGTCAATGAGGCAGAGCTCCCTTTTCATTACAGAAATCACAAATAAACAGCTACTCCTCCAAAAGGGCAACAGAAAACTTTACAAGACAATCCACAACTTGAATCTCAACAAGCTCCAACCCCATGCACACCACCAGTTTTTATGAGAGGGAGAAGAATATTAATTTACTGCTGAAGAATATTTGGGGTTTTCAGTCCCTGCGACGAATCTCTCAGAGAAAAATCCAATCAGTTGGCATTACTACACGTCTGTCAGACCCGACTGAGGTACCACTCAGAAGGTAATTGAATCAAGTTTTTCATCTTAGATGACATTCAAACAGAAGTAAACAGTTTTCACCCTCCCCAAAGCCACCTCTCTCACTCAGCAGGCAGCAGCTGCAGTGACAGCTTCTAAGGCGACTGCAGCGTTAAGCTGAACGCAACGACAGAGCTGACAGCAGCTCTTCAGTCCTCTTCTGAAGGCAAACTTTGCTTGCAGGTGTTTCAAGTCACTGCCTGAAGCTTTTCTTGGGAACAATCAGCTCCACGTGGAGGTGGCCAGAAAGGTACAGAAGGCAGGAGGTTAGATGTAAGGGTTGAGAAGTGCAGGGAAACTGAGGCAGTTTGTAGATCAGTCTGTCACTATTTCCCTTCCTTATTCTCTCACTGCTGCTGGGAGAGAAGCTGGTCCTAAGCTGATGTTTAAATGAAATGATAACTATGGCAAAAAGGCAATTGCACTGCCTTGGTAATCACTATCTTTTTGTTTCTGCTCATCCCCACAAAAGGAGACCTTGGAATATTTCCACTAAAGAAAACTGTCCCAGCTTTCCCCAAAAGCTTTCTTTTCCAGAGAGGAAGGCAGTGCTTCCCCTCTGCCTCCCAGATGCTCTCTGCTGTCTACCTCAGCTGGACCCTCAGTCCTGCAGGTAATACCCCCACCTCACTGAAGCTCCTGGGGTCACCTGCAACTAAAACTCCATTTTCCTTCATATCCTGCCTGTGGTGAGCTATTTGCTGCCCACAGATCCCCGTGCCCACCATGCAGAGGGATGGGCTGCAGTGTGGGCATGGGGAGGGGACACTGAGCCACAGGGCAACCAGGGCACCTCCCAGGTGCCCTCAGACACTCCAGACCCACAGCAAGCCCCCCAAGTGCAGCACCCAAAAAAGCCTGCCTAAGGATGGTTCTCCCCTCTAGCTTTTAGCTGAGCCCCCTTAAGACACAGTTCTCCCTTTCCCCTTGCCCATCCTCCCACTGAGTGCCCCTGGGGAAGCTGAGGCAGCTCAGGGCCAATGTTCAGTTTTGCCTCATCACTCTTTGGGCAGTTGCCCTTCCAAGAATTCAAGGAAATCAATAACCTCTTTTCTCTGAGTATAAGGGAGACAAAGGTTTCTAGGAAGAGGCACCATATTTCATTGGGACAGCTACACAGGTAATAAAGTAAAATGGGAAGGAACCTGCTTGCCTGTGCCCTTCCTCAGTGCAGACCTTCCAGACACAAACACTTTAAGAGCTGAAGGCTGTGGAACTGGCTGCACCTCAACACAACACCTCCCACGGTACAACCACCCTGCACTAACACCTGAGGGTTTGCTCTCAAAGCCCAGCATGCCTGCTGAAGTGAGGCTGCAGAGCCTGCACAGCTCCCACAAGGTGAAGTCAAAAATGCAACAGTCCACAGATGCTGGATGGCCTCCAGGCTAGTGCTGGGCTCACCCAAGGCAAGATCCCCCAGGGGTTCCTCCAGACACCTCAGCTCTTGGCTTCCTTCTTGCCACCTGCTCTATACAACCGAAATGTCCTCTGTCCTGGGCTCAGCCCTGCTTAACCTGCACGGTGCCCACTCTGCCCCCATGTGCCCGGGAACCCCCTGCAGTCAGAACTGCTCTCTGCTGAGAGCAGTTAACAATCCAATTAGTTTGAGATTAGCTGGTTTTTAAGGTGGAAGGCAGGAAGGTATTTAAGTCAGGAGGAATCCTTTTCTTTAATTAACTTTAGTGGGAAATAAGTTTGCCAGATCAGGTATGGATATGTTTGTTTTGGTTCACTGGACTTCTTAATAAACACATTAGCTGTGGCATACTATGCTGAGCTTAATTGCACAGCTACACCAGGAGTCAATAAAGAGCAGAGCTAACAACTGCTGGACTGCAGCACCTCCTCCTACTGCCCCTGGAGTCATTGCAGATGGCAGTGGTCAGCCTGAGCAGAGCAGGGACTGCACCCACCCCTAAGAGTGAGAGGGGAGACTCATACACACTTAAATGATGGTGTGCCAAGGCTTTGTGAATTGCAATCTCTGTTAACACTGCTTCCCATGGAGAGCAAACAGCTCTGGCTGGCACGGTCGATGCTTCTCCCACCCGGGAGCTGTTCTGTTCCCTCACTCAAACGGAGCTGCAGGGATGCTCCAAGCACCGAGGGCAGCTCTGCTAAGGTCTTCAGCAAGAGCAGGGTGGAGGCTCCTGGCATGGGTGGCTCCCCTGGGGCCCACTCTCAGGGCAGAGGGGAGGCATGGGTCAGGTCGCTCTGCAAGCCCGCAGGTGACTGTCGGCACCACTCTGCATGAGCTGCAAACTCTTGGAGGAACGAGCAGGAGGGAGAGGCACCACCAACACCTCCCTTCTGCTGTGGGCATTGCAAAGGTGTGCCCAGTTCCCCTGTCTGAAGGGCAGTGCCAAGCAAAACACACTTTGAGCAGCAGCCTTGTGGGAGCCTCAGACAGCTTCCTGGGTACTGCTGGTCCATAGGCTGTGCAGGACTCTGCTGACAGGGAGCAGTCACTCTGCAGCAAGAGGAACTGATGCTTCCCCACCTGTGGTCTTCCTCTGGCCACAGAGGGAGGCCACACTGGGGCTGCTGGAGCCATCCCAGCATGGTGCTGGTTGCAGGAGCATGGCAAGGGCAGAACCAGCAGGATTTTGTGACCCTCTGTACAGACAGTAGCTCAGTGCTGCCCTGCACACGTTGGATTTTGCTGGAGGAGATGTGTCCAACCCCGGAGAGCCCTCCAGGCAAAGCCCCTCCACATCCCAACCCCTGCAAGTCCCACACTCAGTACAGGCTGACAGAGTCAAGGTAAGGAGCAGCAGTGACAGGGAAATAATTCTGGGTTTGTTTGACATCCTTCAAATCTCCGTTCCTCCTGATAAGCTCAGCAGCAGCAGCTGATCCCAATACATCTATTTGTGACTTGCAGGATGGACATCTTCCTCCTCTACCCAGATCCTTCAGTCAGCACACGAATTAACCTCAGTCAATCAATCATTTTGCTACCAGCACCTATCACCATCTGTTAGCTCCAGTGATAAGATGAAGTTTAGATACCAGCCTCCAACCTCTAGCTGGTGCAAATGAGTTTACACAGGCAGTACTTTCACAATCCCAGGAGAAGCAATAATACCCACTACCTTCAGCTTAATGATGAGTACAGACTGTGTATCAGTACTGCTACAGATACCCTGGAGAAAGGTGAGGGGAAAGCTGACTCCAGAAGCATACTGATGAGTCCTATAGAAATGCTCCCAGTACCTATTAGACCCTCTAATATGCTGTAGTCTATTAAGGGGAAGGCAGGCTGGGTGAATTACTGTGCTCCATTCATTTTATGAGCAGTAGGCAGAGAGGCTGCAGACAGAAGGAAGTTCTCTGACTAAAATTTAATCAGACAGGAGACAGTGTAGAGGAGTTTGCTGCTTGTTCCTCCCATCACTCCTCACGAGGAGAAAAACGATCCCTGCTCAAATATGCCGGCAGAGAGAAATTACTGCCACACCGGGGGCAAGGGCTGAGGGCATCTCCTCCACAAAACAGGCTCTGAGAGCTGCTCGTTCACTTCTGCTCTTCCCAAAAGCCAATCCTGTCCCAAGCCATCCATTGCACATAGCCTCAAAACGCTGCCATTTGTTCCACTCCTTGGGAAAGTCCATTTGGCCTCAAACGGCGGCGCTCTAGCAAAGCAAAATCAATTTGACTTCTTTTGCCAGATGAAGCACATTAGTCATGGGAAAGATCTGCAGTTTTCTTCCCTCCACTTGGAATTGCAGCCTGTGCTTGGCCTCAGGTGGCTCAAAGTGTTTATGTTTGGAAATGCTGTCTGCAAGTCAAATGGTGCATTGCTGTGCCAGGGAAAGGGCCAAAACTCTCCCCAAAGGTTTGGCAGGCAGCCGGTGCCAGGCTGCCCATTCGCTTCTGCAGGCCACACAGCCAGGCAAGGCAGCACCCAGCCACCCAGCTGCTGTTTCCCCACCATTTAATGAATATTCTCCATTCAAAGGTGGTAACAAACAGCAGAAAGAAGTAACCTGTTTCAGCAAAAGCCTTGAGAGCATCAATCAAGGTCCAGGGAAAGCTTTAGGAGGCCTAAGAGCACAGAAGCAGACAGCAGGAAAACATTGCCAGTGAGGAAGAGAGTGCACGAGATGCTGGCTCTGTTTAAGCTAGTTCAGTATTGAAATTAAGTGTCATGAACTATTAAATAAAATTAAAGCCCAAATTAACTGCCATGCATGCTATGCTTCACCTCCTAATGGCTTATTAGCAGTGCTCATCAAGGAGCACACCCCATGCACACCACCACTGCTGCTCCCTCCCCAGCTCTGCCTCCACTTCCTTCCCCTGCATCATGCTCCCAGCAAAGCTGCTAGGCAAGAGCTCAGTACTGGTGGTTCAGGAGCCCCAACCTTGTCCATCCAAGCTGGAAATAGCTGCTGGTGCATAACAACCACCAAGGTCTCCTGAGCAGTTCAAGTAACAGAGCTCTTTTCAGAGCAGCTTTAGAATGCTCCCCTCCACATCTTCACTAATTACTCCCTCCTACAAATTCAGCTTTTTTTTTTTTTTTTGCTCTGGAGACCAAGAGGATTAAGTCACAGTGGGGTTGGGGTGTTTTGAAGAAGAAATGAGATCTTTACAGGAAGAGAAAAAAAAGGTAAATACCTGGAAATGAACTGAAGGAGCTCTCCAAAAAAAGGTTCTCTAGTTTTAAGTGAAGGCTGTTCCACGCTGCCAGCTGTTTGTGTGCAGTGACTGAAGGTTTAATTGACAAGGGATAATTGCTTATTGTTCCTAACATGTAGTGAGTTACATTCCCCTGACTCCGCACACAGTGCTGATGAAAAGCCTGAGACATTTGTGACAGAGTCAGTTTGGAGAGCAGGAGCTGCACAGGCTCTTCAGCAGCAGCAGGTTACCTGTCTGCACTGACTGCATCTGCCTTGCCCCAAGCACTGAGAGCCAGGAGGGAAAGCTCATGACCACCATGCCATGAGGGTTCCACCAGCCCACAGGACAGCTGCAGGGGTAGCAGCAAATCATTCCTGGTGCCAGACCTGCCATGAAGGAGGCACAAACACATCCTGAGTGTACAATAAGATCAGAGTTCAGGTTTAAATATTTAGGGTATTCATTAGCCAGGTGAATAGAGGATCTACTTAAGGCTATGAGTATTTAATAACACTGATAAAGAATTAGGAAAGGCTGATAATTGCTTGGCAGAAAATACAGCACAAGGAGTGAGTGGGAGGAGGACTTAAAGCCCTGCAATAATTGAGAGTAAAGGATGTTTGTCATTAAAATTCTTCACAGCTCTTTAAACTGAGAAAAGGTTTCTCAGAAAGGGTTTTATGGATTTGAAAAGTGCATTTGGAAATCTGTCCAGCAGCCCTGCAGATTAAGTTGGAAAGAGTTATTAGTGGGTGCCCTCGAGTCCAACCAATCCCACAGGCTCTGCCCAAGCTCAGCATAACCTCTCCTGGGTTTAGCATTGCTTGCAGGGTGGTGCAAGGTCCTGGTGATGCTGACAGAGTGGTCTTAAACAAGATGACAGAATCCTTCTTTGACCAAACACTCATTTTGGTGCTCAGGCAAAGCAGACCATGGCAGCACTTTGTGGATGTGCTCACAGCTCTTGCCAGCCCTGCTGACTCCAAAGGATGAGGCTATCACACTCCAGGAGTATCTCCAGCTCTATCTTATCAGAGGATGGAGCTATCTCTCCCAGAGTATCTCTATCTTATCAGACAAGAAGCTTTGACATAGAATGGTTTGGGTTGGAAGGGCCCTCAAGGATCATCCAGTTCCACCCCCCTGCCATAGGCAGGGACACCTCCCACTGGCACAAGTCACTCAAGGCCTCCTCCAACCTGGCCTTGAACACCTCCAGGCAGGGAGCAGCCACAACCTCCCTGGGCAANAGCTGCTGCAGCCCTCTCAGCATCTTGCTGGCCTCCTCTGCACTGGCTCCAACCCTTCCATGTCCTTCCTGTGCTGGGGGCTCCAGAACTGCACCCAGGACTGCAGCTGGGGTCTGAGGAGAGCAGAGCCAAGGGGCACAATCCCCTCCCTTGCCCTGCTGCCCACACTGCTCTTGCTGCAGCCCAGCACACAGTTGCTGTCTGGGCTGCACTCACACTGCAGCCTCATCTTGAGCTTTTCCTCACCCCACACCCCCAGGGCCTGTTCCTCAGGGCTGCTCTCAGCCATTCCCCACTCAGCCTGGAGCTGTGCTTGGCATTGTGCCTACCCAGCTGCAGGACCTTACCCTTGGCCTTGTTGAATGTCCTGAGGTTGGCCTGGGATCTGCAGCCTGTCCAGGTCCCTCTGGATGGATCCCTGCCCTCTAGCAAGTGACTGTGCCACACAGCTTGGTGCCAGCTGCACACTTGCTGAGGGTGACATCTAAGGCAAGGCTCTTCCAAGGCTCTCCACCTGCTCACTGCCTTTCAGTGGAAAGATCTACCCTGACCCTCTGGAGGTCTGACTACAGAGAGCAGCTGGCCAAGGCTGGCAGGTAAGCAGTTAAAAATCTCCAGTTCCTTTGTCAATTAAGGCTTTCTTAAAAATAACCTCTATCACATTTAATGAGCTGAATAATTAATTCAGGGAGTTTCACTTGAATTAATTTTGCATTTATATCTAAACACCACTTCTGATAGGTTGAAATGCAGCAGCTCTTAAAATTAAACCCCACTGCTGGGAGATGCAATCTCATATTTCCTCCAGATGAATGTCAGCATTAGCAAAGGCATTTACTGAGCAGCTTCAGTGTTTCAGAGCAGTCTTAAAGGATGGAAAATCTGTTACATATCCAGAGGCCCAGGCTTCACCTTCCCTTGTGGGGCATCCAGGAGGGTCCCATGCATAGCTCTCACACACATGTGCTAGGGGTGGCAGCTTACCACATGTGGGTCACCTGTGATGGGGCAGGGCTCACTGCATGGACACAAATTGACCCAATTGAGGTCTTTGAGGTAAATCTGCCTCCCAGTGCCTGCACCCCACACGATGCTTGGCTGAGCTGCACCTCACAGCTGGGTGGCTCTTGGTCATGACCTGTGCCCTGACTCACACAAACACTTGGAAGCATCCAGATGCTGCTCTCAGGAAAAGTGGTGTAGATGTGGTGCTTGGGGATGTGGTTTAGGGCTGAACTCTGTGGAGTGAATGGCTGGAATTGAAGATCCCAAGGATCTTTTCCCTTCTGAATCATTCTGTGAAACATCCTTTGCTCAGCTCTCTTTGGAAGGTAACAGCAGCACACAGCAGAGGCAGTATTCTGTCAGCTGCTGGGAAGCTTTGCCTTGCCATAACTTCTCTAAGCCACAGCTGGACCAGAAGGAATCAAAGCTGGACCTCCACTGGATCAGATCTTAAGGTGGAACAATATTGTCCTTGAAGTGCCCCTGAAGAGCCTCAGCAAAAGCAGAGAAACACTAACAAGACACAGATTAAGAGCCATTTTGGCTTATCTGTTCTTTCCTGAGGGAAGGAAGAGTCTGTAACAGCAGGATAAGTGGTCCCAAGCAACAGCAGAAGCTTTGGGAAGCCCTTTAAACCTCCTTTACCCCTGTTTCGGCAGCGTGTGGAGAGGTGGAGCGCAGCTGCTTCGGCACCCCAAGGACAGGTCCTTACCCACTTGGTGCAGCGTTAAAGGCTTTGCGAAGCCACGGGGGAGTGCCACACGTGTGAGGCATCAACCCCACGGCTTCCTGCTGCCTCGGGCAGGCAGGCGAGGAGCCAAGAGAGAGACGCCCAGAGGCTGGGTTGTGTCTTGGAGGCGTTTTGAGACTCCGGCGGTGATGCCCAATTAACACAACCAGTGCCGAGGGCACTGCCAAGGCACCAGGTACAGCTGACTCTGCAAAGTGCGGGCAGCATCCTGCTGCCTCTGTGCAATGTGCTTCACAGAGGCTCTGCTGCAGCTCGCCAAGTGGAGCAGCTTCCTTAACCTACTGCTGTAGGCTATGGGATTAGAGGGAATACAGCAGGAGAGGAAAAATGAGGACATCCCAAAGCAAGCAAGCCTGGGTTTGCTCTCAAGGAAGCCCTGGAGGATTCATCAGCCAAGAGTTAAAGGACAATGCTTGTTCAGCTTGGGGTTTGCTCCCTGAGGTGAAGCACCTTCAGCCCGAGTTCACTTGCTCTGCATGCTAGGGGAGGGCACTGAGGCCACAAGGGAAAGCTGCAAGGTGAGACATCTTGCTGCACAGAGCAGGGCAGCCTGGCACGGTGAGGCTGCCTCTGCAGGCAGCTGCTGTAGGAAGCAAAGCTCCCTGGCAGGTAGTCACCCTGATCCTGCCAGCCTAAGCTCAGCCAATTCCGCTCCCTGTCAGGGAAGTAAGAAGAGGGCAGGAGACAGCAGGGGAAATAGGAAATCAAAGATATCTATCCTCTGAAGTGCAGAGGAAGCATTATTGAGGCATTTCTGTAACCTCAAGAGCTCTCCAAGTGATAGAAAAATTAGTCACGATGCACACTCAAGCCAAAGAAATTCCCCACGGCTGTTGAAGCAGCTCTTGTGGCTCAGGAGATGAGTGTGAAAGCCCAGAGGCACTGCTCAGCAGCTCCCCAGCCCCTCCTTTGGGAGGTCTCCCCATGCTGCAGTGAATGGCTCCCCAGGATGGATGCTCACATCTGGGCTTTGGTTGAGGGTGAGATGGGAGGGCACAGGACAGGTGCCTGGGGCACAGTCAGGCTGATGGGCCCCAAAGCTTGCCCACTTTATACCTGCCCTATGCAAGCTGATTTCTGCAGGGAATGTAGCTGAGGCACTGCCTTCTCCACACTGCTCAGCAGCAGCTGCTGCTGCCAGAGCATCAGGGGAGCCACCAGGCAGCAGGAAGGGTTAAAAGATCCCTCGAAAGCAGGCAAGCTTGGCATTACAGAGGGTATCTCTAAATGGGACCAGGGCTGGGGGCAAGAGAGGGACAGTCAGTCTAAGACCCAGCACAGCAGGAGGGTCCAGTCACACTGGCTTACAGAGGCTGCTGGTCTTGCCCAGAGGCCCTAGGAAGGTGCAGAGCAAAAGGCTGAGAGAGAGCTGAGCAAAGAAAGGAAAGTGAGAGTGCAAGAGATCCAGACCGTGGAGCCCCAGGCAGACCGAGCTGGCCTGAACACAGAGGGGAATGAACTTCATTAAGGAGTCAACACGAGGCAGTCGGTGGCCTCAGGTGTCAGCACTAGATGGAGTAGGAAATCAGCTCTCCAGGTTCAATATCAGTCTGCTTTGCATATCAGGATCTCTGAGGGGCTTGGGCACAGCTGGGAATGGAAAATGAGCAAGAAGGTTCCCCTGCAAACTCCTCTGGAAAGAGCAACACAGGGACACCAGGGAAAAGCACTTCCTAGGCTGGATCAAACCTCTGCTGGCAGAAACAGGGAGAGATGTGAGCCTCCTGCTTGCAGGAGATGCTGAGCAGTGAGCTGTGCCCAGCAGCAGAGCACTGAGGGCAACAGCTGCTTTGCAGAGCAGGACACAGAGCCATGTATTAGCATCCCACTCCTTGGTGCAGCTCTTGTCCCAGAGCCCAGTGGGAAGCACCCTGGGTGGCACAGGTGCTGCCTCACAGCAGCACAGGGCTGCACACAGTGCTCCAGGAGAGAACAAGCTGCCTCAGACAAGCAAGAGAACTTGAATCCCTGCCCAGCAAATCATCCCCCTGAGAGGGAACTTTGAGATCAGCATTTATTCTGGAGTGGGATTTTGTTTCCAAGAAACTTTGTGGGCTGCAACAATTAAAAAAAAAAAAAGAACATAAAACAAAGTAAAAATTGCTGCTTTGGCAATGTTTCTGACTGAGAATTCAAGTGGCAGCATGAATGTTCTGCTGATAAAAAAAATAAATAACTCATGCATGTTTTTGTTTTATTGCCACTGCTACTTGCTGCAGACTATTTATGGGATGGGGGGGAGGAAATCTACACACTCAGCACAGCTCAGGCTTTTCCCAGTCACAAGTTTTGCCTGCACAACATACAGATGTTCTCTCCCAGAGCTCCAAACTGGCACCTCTACTGCACATGTGGGCCAGCACACCCCTTCTGATGGGGCCAGGACTGCCAGGAGGTCCTGGAGTGTGTCCAGAGAAGAGCAGCAATGATTAGTTGGGAGGGAATCATGAAGAGAAGGCTTCAAGGAGAGCTTGGAGTGGCCTTGCAGGATCTGAAGGGGGCTACAGTAACGCTGGGGAGGGAATGGGAAGGTTGGAAGGGACCTCAAAGCTCATCCAGTTCCAACCCCCTGCCATAGGCAGGGACACCTCCCACTAGCACAGCTCACTCAAGGCCTCCTCCAACCTGGCCTTGGACACCTCCAGGGAGGTTGTGGAGCACAGAAGCACCCAACGTGATCAAAGATCACATTCTGTGCTTCTGTGCTCCACAACCTCCCTGGGCAACCTGTGCCAGTGTCTCACCACCCTCACTGCAAACAACTTCCTCCTCACATCCACTTTCAATCTCCCCTCTGCCACTTCAAACCCATTCCCCTTGTCCTGCCATTCCCAGACCTTGTCAACAGTCCCTCCCCAGCCTTCCTGTAGCCCCCTGCAGATGCTGGAAGGCTACCAGCCCACACCACTCTCCAGGCTGCAGGAAAGCTGACTTGCCTGCTAAACAGAGTGGGCTGAGGGTTGTTTTTTTTTTCCCCTCCATTCAGATGGAGAAGGAGCAGGAATCTCATCCAGCTGTTTGCTGGGAAGGAACAGCTTTCCAGTCCAGTGCCAGCAGCCCTGCCTGAGCTCCCCCCAGCCTGACAGCCAGGATATATTGCCTTGCTACTTGCTTTTAAGAACAAAATTCATGGCTTTGCAGCTGCAAGCCCTGCCATTAATCATCTAGGGCCAGAGATCTGACTTCTGTGTATCTCTAGCAGAGCCCTTTTGATATGCAAAAGATGCCTTAACCTCAAGGTGATAGTTGTGGTGTGGAGGTTCAAGAGCACAAAGTGTGGCCACTTAGCTGAAGGGCCCTGATAGAGGTGGGTGGCCCCGAGAGGAGCTTGGGAGCCATCCTTCATCTCTGCCTGCCTTGAGGATGTGGAGGTTGAGATGAAGCTTCCAGCCTGCCTGGGAACAGGGGCAGGTCAGGGTACTCTGCTGAACCACTCAGGCCTGCCAGGTGGAAGCATCCCAGGTAGGCACAGAGAGAGCAGAAGCTGTGCTGTGGCTGCCATCATTACTGAGCACAGCTGGCTCCCCTCGGTCCCCAGTTAGGCTCATCAATCCAGAGAGAGGCTATTACAGTTATTGATGTGCCTCACACCCCGGGAGTCCTCAAGACTTGCAACCCCAAGAGCTGCAAAGTCATGAATTAAGCCCTAAGAGTCATTATTAAAAGAGCTCCAACCATTGTGTTGCTTCCATCTGCCGTCTGTTTGCATGCTTCAGGCTATACTTAGCTCAAGGTTTCTCTCCACAAGAGCTGCAAATGTGCTTGCTCCTAATGAAAAAACGAAGTCTGAATGTCCTGGAGTTATGCAGTGATTTGAAGTTTTCATTACTGCCATTTCTGCAGCATAGGCAAAACACCCCCAGTGCTTCCAGCCTGCCCTTGAGGAGGTACCACTCAAGGTGGGCCAGGATGAAAACCCAGGATCTGGCCTGAGCTCATCCCATGTTTTATCCCCTCTGGTGGTTTGAGGGGTTCCAGGCTATCCCAGATGTCCTTAAAAAAACTATAAAGAGCAAGAAGAGCAAGACCCATTCCAGGGGATGAACTGGGCACCATAATTACATTATTCAATCCCATAATCCTGCAAACACTTCAAAAGCAAACAGCAAGGTCAAGTCACTCTCCTATGACACCCTCAGACAGCAGAGAGGCCACAGCACAGGTCACAACCGGACACTGATTTTCTTTACCTGCACTCTTCATCTTTGACTGTAAATCACTAGGTTAAAAAGGAACTTCTTCTGCCTTAACTCTTCCACTTGGACTCCTTTAAATCACCAAAACTGAACTGAGAAGTAGAGCAGAGATTCAGGTTCCTAATCTGCTCTGATGGGTTCACCCCTGTGCCACATGGAGCCTGCACTCAGCTGCTCCCACCCAGAGCAGCACTGGTGGTGGCACACAGGGCAGGGGGAGAGGAAAAAGCCTTCTTGTGAAGGGCAAATATTAAATGCTGCACTTCTCCACTGCCCCCCCATTTCCCCCAGGTCCTGAAAAGGAAGCCTCCACCAGAGTTGGGTAGGTGACATTCCCTGCAGCACTGACACTGAAGTCCAGAGACCCCATCCAGAAGCAGCCTGGTTAGATTTTAGTTACTACTGAGTCGTGCAGTAGCAAGTTTCTGGTTACAAGTTAGCTCCTTGAAATCAGGAAAGAAAATGGTTCTGAGATCAGACTTGGTCTTGCAAGGGGGAAATTTTTTTCCCCCCAATAAAATAGGCTTAATTTTTCTATTCAGTAGGAATTCAAGGAAAACCTGGCATGGTTTTTCTTTTCCCCAAGCTAGGCAGTGCTTCAGTTTATTTTCTGCTTTATAAAATAATCCTATTTGAAACATCTCTGTGCATACATGCAGTACCTATTTCAACAGAAAGAGAAGCCCTCTCCAATGCTGCAGATACTTTTAACAAATATTGAAAGGATTGCTCTACAAATACCACAGCTCTGGAATGAAAAGCAGCTTCCAGAAGCTGGCTGCATCATCCCCACACACAAAGCAGCCCATGGTCCCTCCACGGTACCCATATAGAGAGGGGACTGCTGCCTAGGGGAGGTATCAGCTTAGCCAACAGACACATGAAGCAGATTTAGAGCAAGACATCCACAGAAGGAGGCTGAGGAAGTCACACTTTCACCTTGCTGGTAACTGCTGCAGGAAGGGATGAGCAGAAAGAGCCTTTGGGTGTAAAGAGCAGCCCCCGAAAGCAGCTCTGCCTCACACCACACTGTGCTGGTTTGAGGCTAATTGGAATATTTGAATGAAAATAATTAGAGTATAGGCTGTGAAAAGCAAAGAGTGGTGATGTGTGCTGCACTCAGAGGTTTGCTGAGATGGATAACACAAACAGATAACACAAAGAGAGTCTTGGTCCCTCCAGCTGTGGGTTTTGTCTGCTGGCCTCTCTGCTAACCTAACCAACCACTCTGCTTCTAACACCCCTGGCCCACCCTCCAAACTCACCTTGCATGTAAGGCAGACCCTAGGGTAAGGCAGAGGGGTGGGGAGAAGGTGGGAGGGTGGTTGGGAGCCCCTCCTGGGGTCTCTGATGTCTGGGAGGGGAATTGTGTTTCTGTGTTCCCTTTACCTTGTCTATGTCTGTAACTATTCCTGTCTGTTGTGTGTATCTCTGCTTGTACATTGTGCTGAGCTGTAAACAGAGCTTCAGTCCTTCACTTCCAGCTGGCTGAGGCTGGTCTGGGGGATTTTACAAAGTGTGGGGGAGCAGGGAACTCTCAAACCATCACACATGCTCTGGGCAGCTCCACTGCACACAATCACAGAGGAGTCTGGGTTGGAAGGGACCTCTGAAGCTCATCGAGTCCAACCCCCCTCATACCCCCCCTGCACTCAGCAGGAGCATCCTCAACCAGACCAGGTTGGATTTACTCTCCAGAAGTTGTGAGCAGACTCCAGATGCCTTTGAGCGTTCACATCACCTATGAGTGCCAGGAGCTTTGCACAGCCCCCACTGTGTCCTTCTGTGGCTAGAGAAGCCAACAGGAAAAACACAGAAGTCAGAAGTTTGTCTCAAGAGCTGCACAAACCCCAAGTCAAAGCCATTTCCAGATACAAAACACATCCATTGGGGCTGAATCAATCAGCACCTCCTGCTCTGCTCCCAAGGTCTCCTCTCTGGACAGCACTGGATGCTCTGAAGCCCCTGGATCCCTCACAAGGACATCAAGGGTTCCTTTAATAAGGAATTTTGAAGCCACCCACCTCCCTCAGCCAGCCATGACTTTGGGGCTCACCTCCTGCCTTCCTGAGGCCCTTGAAGAGCTGCCGGAAGCTCTCTGGGGTGAGGCAATTTGCACAGAATGTGGCTTTAACTAATGCCATGTAGCCAGCTGGAAAATTAAGAACTGTCTCTTTCTCTCAGATTGATTAAGGCTGAAGTGGGCTTTGTAAGTGTCTGCTCAACATGCCACTGCTATCTCATCAATTGAGAAATTAAGGGCTTGATCAGATCTGCTTTCACAGCATTTGACATGATCATTAGAGACAATGTCCTCTGTGTGGCTTTAGTGCAAGGGGGGAAAGCACAAAACCCTGCAGTTTGCCCTGAGTGCCCACTTTGGGGTGTCTGAGGTAACCCAACCCAGTGAGCATCACTGGGTGCTGCTGTCTGGCAGTGCTTGCCATCAGTGCCCACTTTGGGGTGTCTGAGGTAACCCAACCCACTGAGCATCACTGGGTGCTGCTGTCTGGCAGTGCTTGCTCTCAGTGCCCACTTTGGGGTGTCTGAGGTAACCCAACCCAGTGAGCATCACTGGGTGCTGCTGTCTGGCAGTGCTTGCTTCTCATCTGTCTGTACTGCAATTACAGCTTTACATTGTGATGGCCTGAAGACTGGAGGGGGTAGACTGGACCATGCAAACTCAAGCAGCTCCACACAGCTCCCCAAGGTCATCACAACACCTCCTCTAAAGCCTTCTTGACAAGGGACAGAAAAATCTTGGGTTTTTTTCCTTCTCAAGGCTACATTGGCAGAGTCCCTAAGCAACCAGGGGCAGTTAACCTTCACTCACACAAATCTCTGTGCCAGGTAACCAGGTAGAGAAAAGCTCAGCAAGCCCACACCAACCTTCCCCCCTTACACCTGCAGGCTCTGTAGGAATGCTCCCACCAGGAGAGAAAAAGCATCACCATGATCACCATCCCAGGTTGCCCAGGGAGGTTGTGGCTGCTGCCTCCTTGGAGGTGTTCAGGACCAGGTTGGAGGAGGCCTTGAGTGACCTGTGCTAGTGGGAGGTGTCCCTGCCTATGGCAGGGGTTTGGAACTGGATGATCCTTGAGGTCCCTTCCAACCTTCCCATTCTGTGAGTCTATGAAGGCACTTTCCCAGCAGCATCCACAGGTTGATCTCCTCTCGTGGAGGGCAGCCAGACACTAACCTTATGTGATGGTTTGGGAGTTCCCTGCCCCCCCACACTTTGAAATGACCCAGACTAGACCTCAGCCAGCTGGAAGTTAAGGCCTGAAGCTCTATTTACAGCTCAGCACAATATACAAGCAAATATATACAGTATAGACAGGAATATTGACAGGAATATACAAGTTTAAGGTAANGATTGGCTGGGGAGGATTAGAAGAAAAGTGGTTAGTGAAGTTATTCAACAGAGAGGAGAAGCCAGAGCTGCTAGAGAGCTCCAGAAGCTGCTAGTCCCATGACCCAGACTGCCAGCTCAAGAGACTCTTATCTTTTTGTAAACATCTCAGCAAGCCTGTGAGTGAAGCAGACATCACCATGGTTTTACCTTCACAGCCTGTAGTATAATTTTCTCTATTAAAATATTCCAATTAGCTCAAACCAGCACACCTTAGCACAGCTGCTTTGACTTGCTGTAGGGACATCAGAGCTGCTGGGCACTATTGCCACATTTCACTCCATAGCCTTTGCCCTCCCAGTTGCAAGAGAAGTTCCTCAGGCTCACAGTGAGGCTGCAGGTTCCCCAGCTAGCTGCAGAGCTCCCAAACCCACCACAGACTCATTGCAGGGAGATTACCAAAGCAAGGATGGGGAAAAAAAACATAACTTGGAGGGAAAAGAATTGGTTCCTGTTTGCATGTAACAGATAGCCCCGGGGAAGATGACAGCCTCTGTGCTGACAGAACAAGGCAATGATGTGCCTGGGCCACAAGAGAGGCTAATGAGTTTCTGCAATTAGCAGAGAAGGTCTGCTCAGGAGAAGCTGCAGATTAGTGTCATTGCTCAGGCAGCAGGAGGGGATCTGAAATAAGAGGACAAGCCCCTGCATCCCAATTCATGGAAGAGCCAATTCAGGCTGAAACAGGTACAAAGAGCTGGAGATGTGTGGTTAATCTCACAAAGGAGATTAAAAATAGCTCCTTTTGGTGTGCACATGAAAGGCAGGGGGGATAATTACAGTCCTTGGACAGATCAGGGAGATTACTGCCACCAGACCCTGCTTGCTTGTACACCAAAGCCCTGCCCTGGCTGCCAGGATGAGCCCTGGCTCAGACAAAAGCAGGATGGACACAAGAGGAGTCTTGGGTATAGCTTCTAGCACGAACCCATTGGCCAAGCACCTCGATGTTAGGTGAGGGCAGGCCTGGCCAAGCTTTCCCTTAGGACAAACAGGAGTGAGGCATCCCCCATGAAAGGGCACCCAGAGAAGGGGGCACTGTGGCACAGCCAGCAGCAGCCTGCTCCTGCCCTGCCAACACTACCTCCATCAGCATCACCTTGGCTTCTCCTTGCTGCCCACCTTGCCCTTGTGGGGCTGGCTGAGCACATCCCAGCAGCACCACCACCTGCATGCAAGCTGCCTGAGTAGGATTGGGATTGTTCCTTGAGCCAAAGACACTCAGCTAACTCCCAACCTTTCCCCCTTTTTCCTGACCCCACACACACCCCCAGCAATGTGCCAAAAGCCCCAGCAGCATCTGCAGAGCTGCTGGGGTTTCTCAGTCTCCTCACCACTGGATATTTCCATGAAGCAACTGCAGGGCTTTCAGGAGAGGAAGGAGGGGGAGTGGGGGAATGAGCTTAACATATTGAAAAATTAAAAATTTAGGGGTAGGATAAAACTAATTGAACTTTATGTTAAATTATACAACTGCAGGCATGCCACTGCAATTTTATCATTCATACTTAGCCTAATAAAACCCTCAGGCCTTTAATTTATCTCCACTCCAGCACTCTCCTGCATCATGAAAAGGTTTTGCCACAGAGCAGAGGTCAGGCTGGCTGTGGAGTGCCACAAGCTGTAAACACAGATGACTGCTTTCAGCAGCTTCCCTGCAGGACTGACTTCAGGATGCTCTTCTCCAAGGATAAATCCAGGCAGCACAGCACCTGAGAGCTCATTTGCTTTCATGCCCTGTACAACTGCTCTGCTGCTGAAGAAGTGGGCACAAAACCAAAGCTGGGCAGGGAGAGACTCAGCTGGGTTGGTCCACTCGGCTGTGCCACCACCACAGCCATAACTCAGGGCTCATGCAGTTGCTGCTCTTCCACAGGCCAGGAGGAACAGCTTTCCTTTCCCCACCACTCTGGTCCATCCCTCCCTCCTCTCTGGCTGTCATCCACTGCAGCAGCAAGGACACCTTCCCTCAGCTCCCACACTGCCACTCTGATTCTCCTCCTCAGCATGCCCCAGGCCCTGAGCTCACAACCCACGCACGCTGCCTGCACCCCCAGGGCAGCACTGCCTCAAACCAGCTCATGGCCATAATTCAGCAGCTCCATCACCTCCACCTGCCCTTGGAGGGATCCCAACAGCATTGCCTGGTTTGGTACTTTACAGGACCCCTGCTTTCCTGTTAAGACACTCTGAACACAGCACAGTTCAGCTAATCACATCAGACATCCAACACAGATTTTGTGGGGAGTAGAAGGTGGGCACCAAGGCACAGGGCAGGTAGCAAAAGCCAGGAAAGAAATTTCTACCCACAAGTTGCTTCAGCTGCCACTATCCTCCAAGACTAAAACCTCACAGGGCCCTGCAGACACAGATGCCTTTAACCTCCCATGCACCAGGGCAGAAGGCAGTGTGGGCAGTGCAGAGGGGAAGAGTAACCTTCAAATCTCCCTGAAGGTGGCTGGAGCACAAAGACATCCCCACAACACAGTGTCAGGGGCTGGAAGGGACCTCCAAAGCTCATCTGGTACAGGCCTCCTGCCAGGGCAGCATCACCCAGAGCAGATCACACTGGAACCCACCCAGACAGTTCTTGAATCTCTCCAGAGAGGGAGACTCCACAACCCCCGTGGGCAGCCTGTGCCAGGGCTCCTCCTGCCCTGGTTAGGTGCAAGTGGTTATGGATCTCTCCCATTCCCTGGGGCAGCTGCAAGCACAGCATAAATGTGAGTCAAGCTTCGAGGCAGGACTAACAGATCAGTTTCAGGTAATTTGCATTCAGAGGACCTTCCACAGACCAGAGGAACTACTCCAGCACAGCAAGGCATTAAAGCCACTGTAACTGACACCCTCAGGATTTACTCAGCTTCCTCAGCCCAGCTCCAGATTGCCTGGGAAAGGACAGGGCTGTGGACCAAGCAGCTGCCAGCAGCACGGCTGATCCCAGGAGACAGAAAGCCAGTGCTGGAGCCTGCATAACCTGCCAGGCCTGCTGTACTTCAGCCCCCAGCCCTGTAGGTGTGACAGACAGTTCACATCTTCTGGACCACTTCTTGTCATGACCTGAGCTCAGCATAGAATCACAGAGTGGAATGGGCTGGAGGAGACCTCCAGAGCTCATCCTGTCCAGGCCCTTCTGCACTCAGCAGGGGCATCCTCAACTAGATCAGCTTGCCCTGGGCCCTGACTAGTCTCACCTTGAATATTTCCAGGGATGGGGTCCTGACCACCTCCCTGAGGCACCTGTTCCAGTGTTGCCCCCCATGGTGCAGGGCCAGGCCAGCTCAGCAGGCAGCCCATGTCCCTAGGACCTCTCCAAAGCTGTTTGGAGTTGATTGCCCCAAGATGGGAATTCAGCCTGGAAGATGTGTGTGCCTCCACCTGCCTGAGAGCTGAGGGAGTTTTGATTTCACACATCAAGCTGCTCAGCAAAACCTCTCTATTCCATACCCATTTTCCAGCAGGATTCACAGGACATTGCTCTTGGAGAGCTGGTCCCTGCCAGTCACTCACCCTGCTCAGACCTCAGGCTCAGCCTGTGCAGCCCAGACTGCTCAGGGTGTCACTTCCATGCTGCATTTGAAGAAAATGTCAGCCACCAGTCCACAAGAAAATGAGCAGTTGGCTAAACTGTGGCCAAAGTGACACTCTGCATGGCTTTGAGGAATTCTTTAATTTCCCTTTTTGATACAGGCTGTGCATTCATAAGCAGCTCAGTGCCCCACCAGCCTCCTGCCAGACTGAATCATTTTAGCTGCAAGATGAGAAGCTGCAAAAGTTCAAGGTTGCCACAGCAGCAATCAGGCTTTAGGGCTGGAAAAGCTGTAGACAAGGAAGGAAAATCTCTCTCAGCCTCAGGACATTTGAGATTCCATTTCATCTAACCAAGCTGGCCACGTGTGATCCACCAGAGTGCCCAGAAACATCACAGCCAGAGGGAGGTGCACACCAAAGCCCACTGGGGACAGCCCATGAAGGGACCCACCAGGGACCAAAGCACACTCCGGAGAGATCAGTGCTACCTTCACTGCAGAGATGTCCTACAGGCACCACAGAATGGCAGGGGCTGGAAGGGACCTCTGCAGACTGCCCAGGGCAGGGTCACCCAGGAGCACATCCAGCTGGGTTTTGAAGGTCTCCAGGGAAGGAGACTCCACAACCTCTCTGGGCAGCCTGCTGCAGGGCTCTGCAGCCCCACCACAAAGCAGCATCTCCTCACACCCAGGTGGAGCTTCCTGCATTCCAGCTTGTGTCCACTGCCCCTGTCCTGTCACAGGGCACTGCACAGGGCACCTCCTGGACACCCACCCTTCAGATACCTTATCTGAGCAGCTATAACCTATGCCAGGATGGAAAGGACCAGCAGAGCACCTGCCCTAGATTAAGCCAACATTACTGCACTGCCCTCTTGGCTCTACAGGGACATCTCAGACAGCAACCTGCAGAGCTGCACTAACAGCTACAGATGGTCAGGGACCACCTTCAAAACACAGCAGGCTTCATTATGTTATCCCTGTGCCAGGCATGTGGCATTTTACCTCTGGTTTAAATGCCACCATCATCTATTCCGGTATTGCTCCTACCCAGCACTTTTCCTTCTCCCTCCTTCAATGCTTTCAGCTGTGATGGAACCAGATCTTTGCAAAGGAGAAGTTCCTGGCCAAACAGGTAGGTCTGCACCTTAAGCTGAAGGATCAGACAAGCTAAAGCAGTGATGCTTTCAGCATTCATCTTACCCCAATGTTTCACTGCTTCATTTTGGATTAGGAACCTCAAAGTTTGATTATAAAACAAAACAAACCCAGGAAGCCACTTGGGGAAGAAGACTTCAGTCCTCTCCTAAAGGGTCCTGCTAAGATAGGTCCCTTGCTGTTGAAAGTGCTTCTGTTTTAACTAAGGAGGACTAGAAATCTTGTGCCACTTTTGTCATAGAATGGGAAGGTTGGAAGGGGCCTCAAAGCTCAGCCAGTTCCAACTCCCTGCCATAGGCAGGGACACCTCCCACTAGCACAGGTCACTCAAGGCCTCCTCCAGCCTGGTCTTGAACGCCTCCAGGGATGTTGTGGAGCACAGAAGCACCCAAAGTGATCAAAGATCCCATTCTGTGCTTCTGTGCTCCACAACCTCCCTGGGCAACCTGTGCCAGTGTCTCACCACCCTCACTGCAAACAACTTCCTCCTAACATCCACTTTCCATCTCCCCTCTGACACTTCAAACCCATTCCTCCTCCTGTCATCCCAAGCCCTTCTCAGTGGTCCCTCCCCAGCCTCCTGTAGACCCCTTCAGATCCTGGAAGGCTACTCCAAGGTCTCCTCGAAGCCTCTGGTTGTCACCTTTGCATTAGTGAGACATTTAATTGAGTGCAGAAGTGTTAAGCACTGCCAGGGACTCCCCTGGACTTGCCAACCCGCAAGGGCTCAGCCCTGCCTGCACCCCCTGCCTTGTGGCATCCATTGAGAGCTGTCAATAGACATTGCCTGCAGAGAATCAGGAGGAGTAAGAAAGCCTGTGGCAGACGAGATGGGAGGCTGATGAGCTGCAATCAGTGCAAATTAGCACCTGCAAAGGAGAAATCCAATACCCGAGGAAAGAAAAATGTCTGTTATGCCTATCAGAAAAGATCCAGGTGCAGCAGCACCAACCTGAGAAAGTCACAAGGTTGTTACTGACAGCAAGACCTGTTCAGCAACTGGAGCTTTGCAAAGAAACAAGACTCTGCCAGTATCTCCTGAGGCACCACACTTCTGGGTGTGCACCAGCTTTAATCCACATTTACAGACCCTCCTCCTGGCAGAGTCCCACAGCCACGGTGGGGACTGGGATGAGCTGCCCAGGGAGGTGGTGGAGTCCCCAGCCTGGCTGTGTTTAAGGTGGTTTGGATGTGGGGCTTGGGGCTTTGCTTTAAGGTGAATCTTGTAGAGCAGGGCTCTAGGTTGGACTTGGTGATCCTGAGGGGCTCTGCCAGCCTGGGGGTGCCTGTGGTGGAGGTCTCCAAGCTCTGAGCAGCAGCAGCAACACCTACACCAGCTGCCAGGGGCAGCAGCACAGCTCCAGCTCTGTGCAGGCAGCAGAGCTTGGAATCACAGAGTGGTCTGGGTTGGAAGGGACCCCCAAACATCATCCAGCCCAACCCTCCCTGCAGTCAGCAGGGACATCCTCCCCTAGAGCAGGCTGCCCACAGCCCTGTTCAGCCTCACCCTGAAGATCTCCAGGGATCCCCATCACCACCTCCCTGGGCAGCCTGTGGCAGTGTTCCCCCACCCTCGTGGTGCAGAACTTGTTCCTCACATCCAATCTTAATCTGCTCATCAGGCACAGGGCCTCAGCTACCTTCCTGGGCAACCTGTTCCAGTGCTCTGCTACCTCATGGTAAAGAGCTTGTGAGGGTGAAACCATTCCAGAGCACAACACTGCCTCCAGAGAGCAATGGAGTGCCCCTACCAGGCCTGCAGCACCCACCACCAGACCACAGTGGTCTCCATGCAAGGTGGCCCCAGTGCTGATGAGCTGTGGATGAAGGCAGCAAAGCTTTTGTGTCACCCTTCTTGCACAGCCTGGCTCTCCAGCCAGCTGCCAGAGCCTCTCAGCTCTTAGTTAAGACAGAAGAGCTCCTGCACAGCCAGCACAGGCTGCTGGGCAGCAGCCTGGGAGGTCCTGAGGGTAAGCCCAGTAAGTGTCCTCCAGCAAGGGACACTTCTGATCTAGCTTTTCCTGAAGGCCCTGGTTTGGGATTAAAAGCAACCTCTCCTCCCAGTGCTGCTGTCTGCTAAGCAGTCCTGCCCCAGCCACCAGGACTGCCCACCTGCCCCAGCTGCTCCCAAAGCCACCCTGTCAAATCATGGAAGCACCTGGGATAGCTCCAGAACCTGGTGAGCTGCCTTCATAACCCAGGTAATATGGAAAAGCCTCTCCCACATGCTGCTGGCCCCCAAATCACACTGCTTGCACCAGAGCCAGCTGCTCAGCCCCCAGCTGCTCACCTGCTGGCAGACCAGATGGAAGTGTTAGACCTTCCAGCTGCACAGATTTCTGCATGTTGTGCAGGTCCAGTAGGGTCTGCTTGGGGTCTGCTTTGTTGCTGTGCAGCCAGAACAAAGCCCCAGACGAGACTGGGAATGCTCTGAGGCCAAGCAGGTGAGAAAATGGCATCAAGACAGGCACAGTGCAGCAGCATCAGGCACCCCAGGAGAGGATGGAACCCTCCTGAGTTAGATCTCCAAGTTTTCACTAAACCTGCACTATCTGGCTGGGAATCTCAATCAGGAGCTCAGTACCAGCAGGCTGGAGGAGCTCTCCTTTCCCTGCTACCCCAGTTCCTCAGGGACCCTTAGCAGGGGGTGGGAACCAGCTCTAAACCCACTTCCCAACCAGCTCACTCTGCCTGCTAATTTTACCCTGCATCTCTGCACTTCAAAAAGCAGCAGCTCCAAAGCACATTTCCCCCAGCCAATACATCAAGATTTAGCTCAGATTTGGGTTCTCTGCTCCACTTTGACTTGCTCCATTTTTCTAGCATTCTGTAATCAAACCCCAAGAGGCTTCCTGACTCCCACGCGTGGCATCTTCTGCTTTGGAGATGCTCCTGCATTCCACAACGCAGAGGTAACTGTGGCAGGCAATGAGCAGGGGGAGAATACTCATGGGAACAAAAGGAGCAATTAGAACTCAGCAGGTGTTGGGGGGAGTGTGTGTTTGCCGGCAGGAGGAGGGCCAGCAAGATGCTGAGAGGGCTGCAGCAGCTCTGCTGTGAGGACAGGCTGAGAGAGTTGGGGCTCTGCAGCCTGCAGAGGAGAAGGCTTCCAGGAGAGCTTGGAGTGGCCTTGCAGGATCTGAAGGGGGCTACAGGAAGGCTGGGGAGGGACTATGGAGAAGGAGGAATGGGTTTGAAGTGTGAGAGGGGAGATTGAAAGTGGATGTTAGGAGGAAGTTGTTTGCAGTGAGGGTGGTGAGACACTGGCACAGGTTGCCCAGGGAGGTTGTGGAGCACAGAATGGGATCTTTGATCATGTTGGGTGCTTCTGTGCTCCACAACCTCCCTGAAGGTCTTCTGTGCTTCACAGCCTCCCTGCAGGTGTTCAGGACCAGGCTGGATGAGGCCTTGAGTGACCTGTGCTAGTGGGAGGTGTCCCTGCCTATGGCAGGGGGTTGGCACTGGATGATCCTTGAGGTCCCTTCCAACCTAAACCATTCTATGACTCTGTCCCTGGCCTGTAATCTGGAGCTGCGCTGATGCTTTGTAACACTCAGTGCTTTGCAGAGCTGTGCATCTCCATCCCTCCTTCTCCCTCGAGTGGGACAGGCTTTCCAGTGGGTTGTCAGCACTTAGTAATTACAAATATAAATGTCAGTGCTGTCAGCTGGCAGAGCACAGCTCACGCATCAGGACACAAGCAGGTTAAAATCAAAGCGTGGCGGCAAGGCCGGCGCTGTGCAAAGTGCCTCGATTAAACTCACAGGCATTAATCATTCTTAATAAAACCTGAGTTTTGTCAAGGCAGCAATGAACTTTCCAGAAGATTTAGGAGGGAAATGTTGTTTCCAGAAGGCACAGCTCCTCCAGGCTCTGCCTCAGCACTGCAGAGAGGGTTGGGTACAGAACGGGTACAGCCCTTTATGAAAGAGACTTCCAGACAGCATCTCTGTGCCCCCAAAGCCCTGGAAGCTGCAGCTCTCAACACATGGCAGCTGCTCACCTGAGCACAGATCCACTGCAATCCACTGGTGTTCACAGGATCAGAGAGTGGTAGAGGTTGGCAGGGACCTCCAGAGAGCATTCAGGCCAACCCCTCAGCCAAAAGCAGGATCACCCAAGGAGGATTTGAATGTCTTGCCAAAGCAGGATCATAGAATGGTAAGGTTGGAAAGGACCTCAAAGCTCAGCCAGTTCCAACCCTCTGCCATAGGCAGGAACACCTCCCACTAGTACAGGTCACTCAAGGCCTCATCCAGCCTGGCCTTGAACACCTCCAAGGGAGGCTGTGGAGCACCGAAGCACCCAACGTGATCTTTGATCCCATTCTGTGCTTCTGTGCTCCACAACCTCCCTGGGCAACCTGTGCCAGTGTCTCACCACCCTCACTGCAAACAACTTCCTCCTCACATCCACTTTCAATCTCCCCTCTCACACTTCAAACCCATTCCCCTTGTCCTGCCATTCCCAGACCTTGTCAATAGTCCCTCCCCAGCCTTCCTGCAGTCCCCTTCAGATCCTGCAAGGCCACTCCAAGCTCTCCTGGAAGCCTTCTCCTCTCCAGGCTGCAGAGCTCCAACTCTCTCAGCCTGTCCTCACAGCAGAGCTGCTGCAGCCCATCAGCATTTTCAGGGTAGTCCACACAGGAATGCATTCAGGTGGGTTTGGAAAGCCTCCAAAGGAGGAGACTCCACCACCTCTCTGGGCAGCCTACTCTGGGGCTCCATCACTCTCACTGTAAAGGATTTTCTGCTCATGGTGAGCAGAAGCCTTCTATGCTCATGTTTTCATCCACTGTTCCTTGTCTTATTGCTGTGCACCACTGAAAGGATTGCCCCCCCCCCTTGACACCCACCCCTCAGGTAGTTATAGACATTGCTCAGATCCCCTCCCAGCCTTCTCTTTTCCAGACCAAGCAGCCCCAGGTCTCTCAGCCTCCCTTCCTAGGGGAGATGCTCAAGTTCCCCAGCCAGCCTCGTGGCTCTCTGCTGCCTGCATAAGGGCAGCCCTGGCAAGCTGAGGACAGGGTCCATGGTAATTGGTTTTACTGTGCTGTCAATCCCACCCCCAGGAAGAAGTTTCCCTGCCAGCCTGCTCGGTGCCAAGCCAGTTTGTGTTTTCCACACTGTCAGACTCAAATCCTATCAGATTTCAGAGAGCAGAAGCCAGATGATCCCAGCAGCATGGTGACAGCTGCACTGCTGGGGCTGTCCAGTTACTCAGGGGAAAGCTTTCCCCCCTTTGCCTTCCTACCCCTGGCAGACCCATTTGCCATCCTCTGCTGCATTCACCTCTGTCACACCTGGGAACTGTGACTCTGCTGATGAACCTGCAGCATGTGTAAAGCAGAAACATGGCTTGATGGGAAGATTTAGCTTCTTTATCTACCTAGAAAAGGAATACCCTGGGAAAAGCAGCTGTGATTAGCTCCCCTAGATATGAAAGAAGTTATTCTGTATGGGGCTCAAACTGCAGGCAGGCTGGAGCAGCCACTTGGCAGTGAGAGGCTCCTGATCAGTCACACCTGTGACCCTTGTTTACAGAAGCACCACAAAAGCCATTTGAGCTGGCAGTCATTCCATTTTCAGAGCAAACACAGCTCAAAACGTTTTCTGCTCTGCAGCATTTACAGAAGTGTGCAAAACGTGTCTCTGTCCTCCCAGTTCCTCAGCTCCTGTCTGCATTTTTCAATAGAGAGTCTTAAAAGCACAAAGCATCTGCTAAAACACAGAGGTGGTGATCTCAGCCTGCTCATGAGAGACCAAGAGCAGCTGAAAGAACTTCTGTTTGCAGCCAGGTGCTGCTCAGCCTCGGCTGCTTGCACACCCAGCAAGTTAGAGGCTGCCTTATGGATTGACACAGCTGGAGCTGATTTACACCATCCAGAGGTCAGCCATCACTTTCCAGGTGGTGCTGAGCCTCTCCCAGCTTGGGGCAAACAGAGGCACTCCTGCCAGCCAAGAGGACAGCAGAAGATTCCTGGAGACATGGCAGAGCTGCAGCATTTATCCATGGTCAGACCAGCCCCAGAAAACACATTTCTTACTCTTCCCCCCACAGCTGCAAACTCAAGGAGAGCTCAGAGGCCACACATGAACTGGGCACAGCCACAGCCCTGCCCTCAGCCCCATGCTGCTCCCTCCAGCACTCCAGAGCAGCTGCAAAAGCAGACTGAGGAACTGCTCTGGGCTAAAAATAAGAGCAGCTCTCTGCAAGTAGTCTCTTTCACTTAGCTTTAGAAGATGCAGCAAAGCTCTGCTTGAACAAAGCTGGTGGGCAGAGATGCCTCCTTGCAGTGCATGCCCACTGTGGCACACTCAGCTCCTCCCAGGAGATGTGAGTTCCTCCATGCTGCCCTTGTCCCCATCAGCATCACACACACACTACAAAGGTCCCAAACAGCACCACAGTCCTCCCCAGGGGCCACCTCTGACCAGGCACAGCCTCACCTGAGACACACAAGGCAGCTCCAAGGTACCCAGTGGCTTTAGCACACCAAAGCCAGGAGCAACAGCTGCTGGGCATTGGGGTTTGCTGCTCTGCACAAGCTTTCCCCATCAGCTGGAACATGCATCCATACATTCTACAAAGGCCATCTCCCTGCATCCAAAGAGAGGCAGAAAGGTAGAAGGCAGAGCCTGTTCTGAGTGCAGCAGCCACAGCTCACAGCCATTCTCCTTCCAGCCTCTCTGCTCCAGGCTGAGCACATCAGCCAGCTCTGCAGCTCAGCCTCCCCTTCGTGCCAGGACACAAACCACATCAGCACCTACCAACAGAGTCAGCACTGCACTTTATAGCTGAAAAACCTCCTCTGGATGCTCGTTACAAACTCAGGTCAACACTTGACTTCCCTGGCACCAGGCAGAGCCCCGAGAGAGCTTGCACTGGCACAGCCTCTGCTCCCACGGGCAGCAGGGAGCTTCCCCACGTTTCAGTGAGTTTGCTCGCCCAAGTGCAAGCCCTCTCCTGCTCCTCAGCACCTCACAAAAGACTGAGCCCCCCAAGTGGAGCAGCTGCTTCAAGCAGAGACACAAAGGGAACAGTCACACTCTGACCTACCGGCAGCTTCCCACGCAGCTCTGCCTCCCGCGGCCGTGCCCTCCGCAGCAGCTCCTCTGACCTCCTCCCCCCCTCCGCTGGGCCTTTTATAAACTGATTGCCCTTAATGATTTTCAGGTGGTGTGGCTTCAATGCGCACACACAAAGCCATCTTCTCCACCTGGCAGCTCTTACCCCAGCCTGCTGGACTGCCCGGGGAGGGAAACCTGACTGCCATGAGAGATCCTTTCTGTTCCTTCATGGGAGAGAGAGGAGAGGCCAGCCTAGGGGGCAGGGCTGACAGTGTCCAGATGGAAATATTTTTGGTGCTTTGCTGTTGTTGGTTTTATGGTTTGGGTTTTTGTTGTTGTTGTTCTGGACAAAGAAACAACAAACTTTTCTATGTGGTAGAAATAAAAATATTAGGGGCAGGTTCAGCAGCAGAGCACAGAGCTTCTGCTAAAAAATCAGCATGGAGTAAAGGTGTCTGTGACTTGCTCCCCACTTCAGCACCAGTGTGGCACTGAGGCAGAGATACCCATGCCACCAGCCACCAACCAGGGCTGCTGCTCCAGCTGCAGAGCCAGGCCAGCAGTGAAAGAACAACCTGGGACCTACTCTGCCTCATCAATCACTGCCAAAGTTAACCTGTGCAGAAAGCCAAGCTGGGGGAGTGTGATGGTTTGGGAGTTCCCTGGCCCCCACACTTTGTAAAATCCCCCAGACTAGACTCAGTTAGCTGCAAGTTAAGGACTGAAGCTCCATTTACAGACATAGACAAGGTAAAGGGAATCCGGAAACACAACTCCCCTCCCAGACACCAGAGACCCCAGGAGGGGCTCCCAAACACCCTTCCACCTTCTCCCCACCCCTATACCTTACCCCAAGGTTTGCCTTATGCACAAGGTGAGTCTGGAGGATGGGCCAGGGGGGTTAGAAGGAAAGTGGTTAGTGAGGTTACTCAGCAGAGAGGAGAAGCCAGAAGCTGCTACCAGCCTGAGACACTGTGCCCAGAGAGTTATCTATGTTTTGAGTTCTTATCCATCTCAGCAAGCCTGTGAGTGCAGCAGACATCACCACTGTTTTCCTTTCACAGCCTGTAATAGAATATTTCTCTATTAAAATATTCCAATTAGCCTCAAGGCAGCACAGGGAGGCCAAAAGAGCAGAGCTCTGTGTTGCCACCTTGGCCGTGGTGGCCAGCAGGGGGTTGGCAGCTGCAGCCTGCTCTCAGCCCTGGTGTGCTCGGTTTTCATGTGCAGGCTTACACTGGTGCACGCTTCAGAGGGGAGAACAGGGCCTTGGCTCTCTCCAGCACCACACACCTTGCTGCTGGGTGTGCTGAGGCTTCCCCTGCCCTCACCCCTGTGTGCCAAAGGGAGGCCAGAGGACCAGCCACGCTTTACAAAGGGAACCTTCTTGTGGACCACTGCAGAAACACTCTGCTGAACATGACTTTGCTCTGCACACACAAAGTGTGAGCTCACTGCCATCACACAATGCTACCTGCAGGACTGGAGCCCAGAAAGCCCCAGCCTGGGGGAAGCCACAAGGGCTGAGAGCACAGTGCCTGCTACAGCATCCCCAAGGCAGCTCTAGATGTGCACCTGGAGCCTCCCTTCCACAGCAGTCCAGAGCATCCTCCCCAGCTCCACAACCCCAGAGCAGGAGTGAGCAGTGCAGCCTGGTTCTGCGTGGCTGGGAGAAGCAGCCACCCCCTCAGGTGGGTTCCAGGAGGCAGAACACATTTTGTTGAAGTGATGGCTGCAGGTGGTGCTTCAGTGACCACACAGCCAAGGGCGTGAGCTCCAGCCTCCACAAACACCACCCTGCTGCTCTCAGTCTGAAAAGCCTTCCAAATTCCTTTCCTACACCTCCCCATCGTGTTCCAGTATTGATCTGAACACTTACCAATTATTTAAGTCATTTGCCTATTAAAATTCATTTTTGGCAAAAGGTCAAGCCAGATGCAGTAGATTATGCCTCTCAGTGCTGTGATCTGCACACAAGTTCATTACTGTTCTGCAGAAGCCTTTTCTCCTGTCAGGCTTTGCCCTGTATGCCATGTCTCTGGCACGAGCCCTGTTAATGAAGAGGCTTTCTCATATGATGAACAGAAAGGTTTGACTACTGCAGCCTCAAACAGAGATATGTAAAAGGCACCAGGGCTTGCCTGCCTCTGCATGCTGCCCCTGATGATCAGAGAGAAAGGAGTGAAGCCTGCAGCTGGGTTGTGCATTTCGTTCAGCTGCAGAAGACCTGTGGAGCTCTGAGGCTGTGGCCAGTGACTAGCAGTGGTAAGCGGTGCCAGGGACTTGCACTGGCAGGGCTGCATCCCTTGTAAAGTGCAGGGACCTCTCAGCAGCCTCGAATCCACTCAAAGCCCATCAAGAGGAAAGGGCCACAGGAATGGCCTCCCCATGGCACCTTGAAACTTGTGCTGACTCCTGATGAAAGGCAGCAGAAGCGCAGTGCAGCTCAGGGCAGCCTCCAAGCTGCTCTCCCTGACTTGCTCTGGGTTGCCCTGGGGGTGCATCTGATTTTAAGGTCCTAGAAAGATAAAGGCCAGTTATTTGTGGGTCCCCCTGCCCCAGCTTGGCTGTGTCTCCTCCCAGCACACCCCCTGCTTTTTGCATCTGAAAGGATACAGGTGGCTGCTGCAGTAAAGGGGCACTGGCAAGCAGGGCTGAACCTGGCAGTCTCAGAAGGGTTTTGTTTCCTTTGAGACTGACTCTGGAACTGTCCCCAGAGAAAAATTAATTTTCTTCCCAACTGAAAATCATCTGAAAGGAAGCCAGCAGTTCCACTGGGAAAACACTGGCATTCCCCTGGGGAAAACTGGGAACAAGCCCCAACAGGAATCTTAAATTTAAAATGCCTGCTTGAAACAGGAGATTTGCATTCGTGCCCTGCTGCAGCAGGCAGGCCTCTCTCTCTCTTAGATGCACTCCCAAAGGCTGTGTTCTGATGAAAGGAGGGGGTCTTTGATGCTTCTGATAGGAAAACCTGATCCCTGACCCCCTCTGAACATCTGAAAGTGCTTTCAGCTCTGTACAACACAGCTCTGCCTTCTCACTTCAGAGGGCACCACTTACAACACTCAAGTCAACAAATGGTAAGCATCTCCTGAGCAGTTCAGCTCCTCAGGGAGCTCCCAGCCCAGGGAGTCACTTCACTCCCCCTGGCTGGGGATGACAAATGTTTGTCCAGTTCTGGGCCCCTCAATTAAAGAAAGATGTTGAGGTGCTTGGAAGTGCCCAGAGAAGGGCAGCAAGGCTGGGGAGGGGCCTGGAGCACAGCCCTGTGAGGAGAGGCTGAGGGAGCTGGGGGTGTGCAGCCTGCACAAGAGGAGGCTCAGGGCAGAGCTCATTGCTCTCTGCAGCTACCTGAAGGGAGGTTGCAGCCAGCTGGGGTTGGGCTCTGCTGCCAGGCACCCAGGGACAGAAGGAGGGGACACAGCCCCAAGCTGTGCCAGGGCAGGTTCAGGCTGGATGTTAGGCAGAAGTTCTTCCCAGCAAGAGAGATTGGCACTGGAATGGGCTGCCCAGGGAGGTGGTGGAGTGCCCATCCCTGGAGGTGTTGAAGAGGAGGCTGCATGAGGCACTTGGTGCCAGGGGTTAGTCAATTAGAAGGGTTAGGTGATAGGTTGGACTCCATGATCCTGGAGGTCTTCTCCAACCTGCTTAATTCTGTGCTTCTGTGAAATGAGAAATTCCATCCAGGTTGAGACTGGCCCTAGATGCACACCAGAGAAGAAAACTGATTAAAAGTTTGTTTGTCCCCTTGTGCCCACACCTACCTCTGGTGAAAAGTGAGAGAATTTGCACTGAAACGAGAGGAGAAGTTTTTATACAAGAGTTTGGAGCTAGCAGGGCAGCCAACATCCAGCTGCCTTCTCTTCCCAGCTACTTGTGTCCAGGAAGGTCTGGGATGCTTTTTCTTATTCCTCCAACATCTCTCTTGAAATTAAGCCCAGGAAAGAGTACACTTTGTACAGAAGAGTTGGTATCTGCAGCAGGAAGTTTGGGAAGCTGCAGGTGAGGAGGCTGCAGCCAGAGCAGATGTCTCTCTGCTGCACATCTCATGGGAAACAAGAAGCTGCCTTCTGAAACTAAAGGACTGTGCAGACAGCCACAAAAAAAGGGCTGAGGATGGGGAAAGGTATCCAAAAAGCAAGAGTCCTGTTTGAAGGGATGCAGTGCTGCTCCTGCTTCTGGCTGGGCTGAGCTTCACTCAGCTCTCTAAAGCTGACAAGAGCTGTGTGGAGCCAGCCTGTGCAGGAGGAGCAGTGGAGAGGACCCAGTGGCTCTCGCGGTGCTAAGCACAGCTCCAGTCGAGCTCTGGAAGTGGCTGCTCCAAAGGCTGGTCAAGGCCTCTCTTGCAGCAGGGTTTGTGAACAGGCAGGTAGGTGCCAGGAGGAGAGTGGCAGGGCCAGGCCGAGGAGGCTGGCAGATGGTGAGGCCCTCCCAGCACTGTGCCAGCCACAAGGCTGTCTCAGGAGGAGGGGAGGCTCAGCACCTGCTCCTGCAGCCTCACACAGCTCTCTGCAAGCAAAGGATGCTAGCAGTGAGTTCTGCACCATGGAGGTGCAGGTAGCCCAGGGAGGTGGCTGAGGACCTGTTCCTGGAGATATTCAAGGTGAGGCTGGACAGGGCTGTGGGCAACCTGCTCTGGTTGAGGATGTCCCTGCTGAGTGCAGAGGGGCTGGATGAGCTTTGGAGGTCTCTTCCAGCTCAGCCCATTCTGTGATTCTATGAAAGGGATGAACCAGGAGCAGGACATGCAGTGCCCAGGGTGGGGGCTCCCCAGCTGTGATCTCTGGAGGCCACAGCAGGACTGTGGCTTTTGGAGGCTCCAGCTGGGGATCGGAACTGCTGCAGCTGCCCAAGAGAAACCATATGAAGCAGTAATGAGTTGGAGCTCTGTCACCCAGGGGTTAAATTCCAAAGTCCAATAACCTCTCCCCCATCTCTCTCTGTTTCTTCCTTAGAACAAGGGTAAGTAAAACCCAGCCCTGGGCAAGACATCACAGCTCATGGCAGCCCAGAATTGCTTCTCTGAATGCAATTCTCAGAGGAGAACGACCTCAGAGCCACTTCCAAACGACCAGGATGGAGGAGTTAAAAGAATTTGGCAGAGCTCTTCGCAGTGACAGTGCAAGATGGTCCTGGGCAGGGTACACGGCTGATGCCAAGCTGATGCTACCCTGGATGTTAGCTGAAAAGCCATTAAGAAGAAATCAGAAGAGATGGGCTAAAAGCAATTTAGGGGGTTACAAAATGATGTATTACATGCAGCATGGCTCCAGGTTTGCAGTCATTTGGGCTGGTATTGATTGAGGAGAGACTGGGGCATATTCCACCACCTTTTTAATTTCAGTCTGATTTGGCCACTGCTTGCAGGTCAGCTGGCAATTTGAGCAGACAAAAACAAACCAAGCTTTAGAGCAGCCTGAATCACCTGCCTCTGGAAGTGCCTGCTAAATAACTTGTAAAGGCTGAACAAGGAGAACAAAATGAAGGCACTAAGGAAATCCAGACTGAAGTCCCAGGCTGAGGAAAAAAACCAAACAAACAACAAAACAGTTTCATGGCAGGGTTAGGAAGGAGTTTCTCTCTCACACACCACCACTGCCTGCCTTTGCTTGCCCACAGGAGAATGCTGCCTTCTGCCTGGTGTTATGGTGCTAATCCTGGTTCAAGCTGAAGTGATTCCAGCCCAAAACACAGCCTGAGGATGCACAGGTTGTCACAGAGCACATCACTGCAGCCCTGGGATGGCTGCCTAGGGGGCTCCCAGGTTATCCAAAGCAGCAGGAGTCACTCTGTGCTCCCAGGAAAGAGGCTGGGAATTTGAGTGTAATTAGGGGTAAATCTGGGCTGACTTTCCCTCCTGGAGCTGGTGGTTACAGTGCAGAATGTATTGGCACATGGGAGGTGTAGTGAAGAGTGGGAACCCACAGGATGGGCTGGGTTGGAAGGGACCTCCAAAGGTCACCCAGCCCAAGCCCTTCTGCACTCAGCAGGGACATCCTCCACTAGGTCAGGTTATTACCCAGAGCCCTGTCCAGCCTCACCTTGAGTATCTCCAGGGATGGGGCCTCAGCACTACCTAAGCAGTACTTGAGGCAGGGGGGTGTAATTTTCCTGTTGACTGATGTGGAGGAAGAGAACTTGCAGGTGATACTGGGGAGCCAAAGCACAGGCAGAGCAAGTGGGAGGAGGAGGAGGTCATTTCTTTCTTCAGTTTGCTACTTAGATCCTGGAGCTGCAGTGGTCTCCTCTGCACAAAGTCCCTGCTAGAAGTCAGCCCCAGGCCTTGCCTGGGACTCCCTGAACACATCCAGTGTCACAGGGTGAGAGGGTACAGGTGGGACGTGGTAAAAGAGGGAATTGCTTCAAATGAAGGCATGCATCCGACTGCAAACTGCCCCCAGGGTCAGCTGCAGCCCCCAGCTCACCTCTGCTGTGGTTGCAGATTGATCACAGGCAAAGATCAGAGTGAAGGAGATTGATGATGGAGCTCAAACCAGCCAGCAGGCACTGGATAGAAAATGGATTTTCCAAATTTACTATGACCATCAAAAGCTTGAACCTTGATGTGCAGAGGGAAAGAAAGACACAGAAAGCAGTGAGTGGACTAATTAACACTTCCCTGCAGGGAGGTTTCTCTGATCTCTAATTGCATCTTCATTGCAGGCTTTTAGTGTTGCACTTGTGAGGCTTTTCTCTGCTTCCTGCAGGTAAAGGGACCTGTGACCTGGGATCCTGCCACTCGTGCTGGCAGAGCAGCTGCTGTGATGTGCAGCTTTGCTGAGGAGGCAGCAGGAAAGCTCTCTGCATTTACCTGAGGCCAAGTGACTGCTGAGGAGCCAGGTGGAGCATGTGCCCAAAGAGAGGCCAGGCAAGATGAAGTCCCACAGCTTGGCCTCATGATATAAGCAAGCTGAGAGGAGTGAGGGAGGATGCCATCTGCTGCCATGGGCCTCTGCAAGCGCTGAGCTGCTCCCATGGGTGTTGGGAATGCCAGCTGAGCCAGGTGCTCACAGCCAGCATGGAGATTCTGCCCCTTCACTCTGCTCTGCTCAGACCTCACCTCCAGTCCTGCCTCCAGCTCTGCTGTCCCCAGTAGAAGGAGATACCAGGGAGCCATCCTGCTGAGAGAAGAGAACATGCCTGCCCTTCTGCACACTTTGGCATAAATACCCAAGGTGGAGAATGCCACCCTTGAAACTCCAGCATCTGCAGTGGGCATGCCAGACTCTGCTGCTCAGCTGCTGAGGCACTGCACAGGTTTGCTCCCAGAAACCTCTGGGACTAGTGAGAGATGTGCCTGGTGCTGCAGGGGGCTGGGCAGGGTCACCTTTGAGAGTCAAGAGAGGAGATTCTGCCCCTGGACTCTGCTCAGACCTCACCTCCAGTCCTGTCCCCAGCAGAAGGGCACAGAGCTGCTGGGGTGAGGCCAGAGGAGGCCACAAAGGTGCTGCCAGGGCTGGAGCAGCTCTGCTGTGGGCACAGGCTGAGGGAGCTGGGGGGGTGCAGCCTGCAGAGGAGAAGGCTCCAGGGGCACCTCAGAGCTGCTGCCAGTGCCTGAAGGGAGCCTGCAGGAAGGCTGCAGAGGGACTTGTGCTGAGGGGGTCTGAGACAGGCCAAGGGGCAATGGTTTGGAGCTGAGGCAGAGCAGGGTCAGACTGGAGCTGAGGAAGAAGTTGTTCAGCAGGAGGGAGGTGAGAGTCTGGCACAGGCTGCCCAGGGAGGCTGTGGCTGCCTCCTGCCTGGGGGTGTTGCAGGCCAGGCTGGATGAGACCTTGAGCAGCTGAGTGTAGCTGAGAGGTGTCCCTGGGCATGGTGGGGAGGTTGGAGCAGAGGAGCTCTGAGCTCCCTTCCAGCCTGAGCCATGCTGTGATTCTGTGGTGAGCACAGGACTCAGCTGGCAGTGAACCCAGTTCCACTTTCCTCATAATTAGTTGTACAATCAAATAAAACCACCTGAGCATCTTGTTCCTTCTCTTCAACTTCAGAAGTCAAAGACCTGAAAAGTTATTGGCAGCTTTAATTAAAACTAGCTTTGAGATAGAGAGCAACCTATAATGGTTATGGCTCATTCCAGATAACAGTGCAATAAGCCTCTCATATTAAATACAGCAGCAATATTGTTCACCAGAGATGAGGACATTAGTACAAATAATCATTCTAACCATCGTGGAGGGGGCACTGAAGCTAAGATGACTGAATAGAAATGCATTTGCTCCTGAAAAAGAGATGTCCTGCAGCTCTCTGCCCTCCTCAGCATCCTCCCCAGAAGCTCCCTGAGTCCCCAGCAGGTTGAGTCCAAACTCTCCTTACTCTCTCAGCATCCTCCCCAGAAGGTCCCTGAGTCCCCAGCAGGTTGAGTCCAAACTCTCCTTACTCTCTCAGCATCCTCCCCAGAAGGTCCCTGAGTCCCCAGCAGGTTGAGTCCAAACTCTCCTTACTCTCTCAGCATCCTCCCCAGAAGGTCCCTGAGTCCCCAGCAGGTTGAGTCCAAACTCTCCTTACTCTCTCAGCATCCTCCCCAGAGGGTCCCTGAGTCCCCAGCAGGTTGAGTCCAAACTCTCCTTACTCTCTCAGCATCCTCCCCAGAAGGTCCCTGAGTCCCCAGCAGGTTGAGTCCCAGCTCTCCCTACTCTCTCAGCAAAGTGCTGCCCGTGGGAGCAAGGTCCTGGCCCTGCCTGGGCACTGCCTAGACCATCTCCTGCACCTGAGCCCTTTGTCCCTGGCACAGAGCTCCAGCAGGGAGGGCTGCAACACAGCAGTTGCAGATGTGTGCAGGTTTCAGCCCTGCTCAGCTTTTCTAACTCCAGGCCCCTGGCTCTGCCCAAGTGGCTGCAGCAAGCACAGGGCTCAGCTCATGGTTTACCCAGGGCTCAAGGTTTGAGTAGCCTGCTAAAGAGAACCATTGCTTTGCTGCATTCAGAGCTGGCCATGGCCATGCTGCTCCAGCAGAAGGGCTGTAGTGAGCAGTCCAGGAGGCTCTGCCCTGGCCTGGAGCTGCAGAGAACCACTGCAGAGGAGCAGAGCCTTGCTCTGAGGCACTGAAGCCCAACAGCTCTGCAAAGGCAGCCCTGATGCAATGCCTGAGGGACACAGAGAGGCTGCTTCAGCAGAGCACTCCTCTGGTTTACAAACTCAAGGTAAAGGAGCAGCAGAGCACTCCTCTGGTTTGCAAACTCATGGTAAAGCAGCAGCAGAGCACTCCTCTGGTTTACAAACTCAAGGTAAAGGAGCAGCAGAGCACTCCTCTGGTTTGCAAACTCTTGGTAAAGCAGCAGCAGAGCACTCGTCTGGTTTACAAACTCATGGTAAAGCAGCAGCAGAGCACTCCTCTGGTTTACAAACTCAAGGTAAAGCAGCAGCAGAGCACTCCTCTGGTTTACAAACTCTTGGTAAAGCAGCAGCAGAGCACTCCTCTGGTTTGCAAACCATCTTGCTCTGCCCTTTCCCAGAACCCTGAGCATGTGCATGAAGTTGTTGCTTAAAAAAACCCTTCAGTGAAAAGTGGCTTTTGAAAGTGTCCAAACAAGGCAGGGCCACATTTCTCCTCTGAGAAAACTGAACTCTGCTTCCTTAGAGATTCTCTTACTGCTTCACCCTGTGCCTCTGATTGGATAATGGAGGGGGGGGGGGAATATACTACTGGGGTTGTGCTCAAAACCTGCAACTGCCCTTACAGGATCTCCTTCAAACCTGCTGGGGCAATGCTTAGCAGCAGATAGTACAGGTCATGGACTCACAGAATCAGGCAGGCTGGCAGAGAGCTCCAAGCTCCCCCAGCCCAACCTAGCACCCAGCCCCAGCCAAGCAACCAGACCATGGCACTCAGTGCCCCAGCCAGGCTTGGCTTCAACCCCTCCAGGGATGGGCACTCCACCACCTCCCTGGGCACCCCATTCCAATGCCAATCACTCTCTCTGGCAACAACTTGCTCCTAACATCCAGCCTGACCCTGCCCTGGCACAGCTTGAGGCTGTGTCCTCTTGTTCTGTCCCTGGGTGCCTGGCAGCAGAGCCCACCCCCAGCTGGCTACAAGCTCCCTTCAGGTAGCTGCAGAGAGCAATGAGCTCTGCCCTGTCTTAGAGAACTCCAAGCTCCCTGCCCTGTGACATGCACTGCAGTGGCCATTCTGCTCAGGAACAGCTCATCCTTGGAAAAATATTAGTGCTGGAGTGCTGTGTGAGTGAGTCCACAGCTTGGAGCTGGAAGATGCATTTCAAATTCTCTTAAAAAGGCTTTAGGAATCCATACCAGTGCCTGACCTACCTTTGGGGGGAGGGAATAGGTCTTCTTTGTGCTGCAGCAGCTGGAAGCATTAATTGGTTGCTCTCTTTGCCAACAATTCATTGCACTTCATTAGGTGCCCTTTATGGCTCTGTTCTGTTGCCCCAGCGCTTGGCTAAGTATCTCCTGCTGCAGGTTGGCATCCTGGAAAGAGGGAGAGGGCCTCCAGCAGGTGCTCTGCTCCCAGCAAATGAAAGCAAAGGCAAAATTAAATGGGAAATGACTGTCACAGAAGCACAGAATCAACCAGGTTGGAAAAGACCTCTAGGATCATGCAGTCCAACCTATCACCTAACACCTTCTGTTTGACTAACCCCTGGCACCAAGTGCCTCATGCAGCCTCCTCTTCAACACCTCCAGGGATGGGCACTGCACCACCTCCCTGGGCAGCCCATTCCAATGCCAATCTCTCTCTCTGCCAACAACTTCCTCCTAACATCCAGCCTGACCCTGCCCTGGCACAGCTTGAGGCTGTGTCCCCTCCTTCTGTCCCTGGGTGCCTGGCAGCAGAGCCCAACCCCAGCTGCCTACAACCTCCCTTCAGGGAACTGCAGAGAGCAATGAGCTCTGCCCTGAGCCTCCTCTTGTGCAGGCTGCACACCCCCAGCCCCCTCAGCCTCTCCTCACAGAGCTGGGCTCCAGGCCCCTCCCCAGCCTTGCTGCCCTTCTCTGGACACCTTCCAGCACATCAGCATCTTTCTTACACTGAGGGGCCCAGAACTGTCACCACAAAGAGCATCAAACTGCAAAGGGTGAGAGTGGCTCCTCTGGGAGCTCTGGAACCCTAGGATCATGGAACTGTTTGGGTGGGAAAGGACCTCAAAGATCATCTGGTTCCAACCCCCTGCCATGGGCAGGGACACCTCCCACTAGCCCAGGTTGCTCATCCACAGAACCACAGAGGATCACAGGATCAGTCAGCTTGGAAAAGCCTTTCCAGATCAGCAAGTCCAACCTATTAACCAACATTATCTAATCAACTAAATCATGGCACCAAGGGGCACATGGAAACAGTTCCAGGGACAGAATCCACCACCTCTCTGGGCAACCTCTTCCAGTGTCTCCCCAGACTCATTGTAAAGAATTTCTTCCTCATCTCCAGTCTCAGTCTCTCCTCTTCCAGCTCCAAGCCTTTGCCCCTCGTTCTGTCACTCCAAGCCCTGGTAAAAGTCCCTCCCCAGCTCTTCTGCAGTCCCCTTCAGGTACTGGGAGGCTGCTTTGAGGTCTCCCAAGAGCCTTCTTTTCTCCAAGTGTTTCTACCGAATCATTAGCTGTCATCAAATCACCTCCCAACCCCCCTAGCTCTTAAGGTTTAAGTCACTTTAACTCCTTCCTTTCTGCATGTCCAGGACTGAGAATTCACCACCCCTGGTCCAGGAGGATCCACATTGCCCCACAGGTCCCTGATGTGTTCCTTCCAACAAAATAATCATCTTCTAATGAGGCTTCCCTGCTGTATGCAGTAAGAGCAGCTGCTGTGGACCCTGATGTCAGTGGAAGGGCACAAGCAGGTAGCCTAAACCACAGTCAAGCTCTGTATCTGCTTCCTCAGTGTGGAGCATCAGGATCAGTGTGGAGCATCAGGATCAGTGTGGCCACAGGCAGATGCCAGTGGAAAATTCAGGTCTGGATTTCAGGTTTTCCCTGAAGAGATGGAGAATATAGAGAGAAAGGTTTGGGATCCAGATTCACTTTGTACAGGAAATGTGCCTCCCTCTGCTCACACTGCTTCTAACAAGTAAATAACCTCAGCCTGTCTGATCCCTGAGGAATGATGATTTACAGCCCTGGGAACATGCACCAGAGAGAGATACAGCTTGTTCCTGAAACCCTCTGATTAAAGTGCTCATAGCAAAGCAAAACACCTCAGCACTGCCTCTTTCTGTCACTCACACCTGCTTCACCCCTTGCTACTCCCCTCAGAGCACCAGCTCCAATTTCACCCACAGCAAAGGTGCTTGCCCACGACACTGATTAACAGGATTCAGCCTTGGCAAACATTTACTGGTGCCAAGGAGCCTTCTGGCAAAGCTTTCATCAAAAACATTTAAGAAAAAGTGTTGCTAAAATAGGAACTTCCACAGAGATAGCAGCAGGAGGGGGAAAAAGCCAGAAAGAGGTGGCAGAAAACAGTACCCACTGCCTGCTCACTGTGAAGGGCAAGAGCTGCTGAAGCAGGAGGGCAGCCCAGCCTGGCAGCCCTGTTTAGTTCTGCCTCCTCCACCACCACTGCTGCAGACTCTGCCAGGAGTCCAGGAAGGAAAAGAGCTACTAGGAATGGAACTGAGCACTCAGTTCCCCTGGGAGCAACTGCAGATCTTTCTGCTGGTTGCCCCAGGGACTATGTGAAATAGAATCAGAATGGGAAGGTTGGAAGGGACCTCAAAGCTCAGTCAGTTCCAACCCTCTGCCATAGGCAGGGACACCTCCCACCAGCACAGGTCACTCAAGGCCTCCTCCAACCTGGCCTTGAACACCTCCAGGGAGGTTGTGGAGCACAGAAGACCTCCAGGGAGGTTGTGGAGCACAGAAGCACCCAACGTGATCAAAGATCCCATTCTGTGCTTCTGTGCTCCACAGCCTCCCTGGGCAACCTGTGCCAGTGTCTCACCACCCTCACTGCAAACAACTTCCTCCTCACATCCACTTTCAATCTCCCCTCTCACACTCCAAACCCATTCCCCTTGTCCTGCCATTCCCAGCCCTTGGCAATAGTCCCTCCCCAGCCTTCCTACAGCCCCCTTCAGATCCTGCAAGGCCACTCCAAGCTCTCCTGGAAGCCTTCTCCTCTCCAGGCTGCAGAGCCCCAACTCTCTCAGCCTGTCCTCACAGCAGAGCTGCTGCAGCCCTCTCAGCATCT
>VWYK01033483.1:135222-152666 GCA_013399775.1 Semnornis frantzii | reverse complement strand
TACAGCTCGCCCTGGCACAGCTACAGCTCGCCCTGGCACAGCTACAGCTCGCCCTGGCACAGCTCGGGTGCCGGAGGGGTGACCTAAGCTCGGAGATGAACTCTGCTCTGCTGCTGCCATTGCTGTGAAGTGCCTGTGTTTCACCTGTGTCCCCTTTTCCTCGTTTTCTCCATTCCAGAGCCACTCAGTACACATGCATGTTGCTTAGCTATCTAATAGAGCCTAAGGCTGATAAAGAGAAGCTGGTAATGAAACTCAAGCAGTTGGAGTCTAGCATGAGTTCTGGCCGGAAAAGTAAGTACCTGGTGTCTAGAGGGATGAGTCCTTCCTCGCTTGCTCCTTCCAGCAAAACAGCTCCTGGCCCTGTCTTTTCTGTAGGTAGCTTAGCCCAGAGCCACTAAGCACTCACAGAGTAGTCAGTAGACTTTATCCCTGCTTTGGCTTGCCGGGCTGGGTATGGTCAAGCAGACATCTGTGACTGCTCAACCTCCTCCCTGTATGGAAATCTGAATTGTCATGGGGAGAACTAGGGAAGTAAGTTAAGAGGCAGCTGTTGCTGCACAGACCAAGTTGTCACCAGGACAGACCACAGAGCTATGGTGTGAGGTCATCTTGGTGCACTCTTGTTACCCTTTCTAACTAATGGGTTGTTAAAGATCATCATTCCATGAAAATCACCTCTGAGGGACCAGACTTCAGCATGGCTTCTTTACACCCTCCTCCACAGATGAACTTGCTCTAGCATTTGTCCCCCACTGAATGATTTCTCCCTTCCCTCCTTTTCTCACAGTCTCATTGCTTGCATCATGTCATTCTGTGTCACAGTTGCATTCATTATGGTTGCTGTCATCATTGCTACCTAGGACTGATCTTGCATCTACTTAGCAATTGCTTAATCCAGGAACAGCTTCAATATGTGAGGCAAAGGTTCTCACTTCACATATTGCCATGAGTTTGTTTTGTGTTTTCCCAGTTAGCCCCACAGCACAGTGAATTCCTAGCAGAGAGGCCAGCTGGTTTATCACCCATAACTCCCTTGCTGCTTCTGAACAAATCAGTAGTAGATGTCAAGCCTAAGTCCAGGACCAAACTTGGATGCTGCCAACATCTGCCAGTGTGACAGTGCAGCAGGTTATGCAAAGTGTTTTGCACAGCATCATTAACATGCAGGGGGCAAAACCCAGGCTGAGCAGTGGATGAAATCAGGCTTAGCAAGTGTTGGAGCTCAAAACAGAATCTGCTGTTCCTGTCAGCAAGGAGCTGCCTGTGCCTCTGACAAATTCCTGGCTGAGGAGGGACTCGGTGGTGCTCAACACATTAATCACCACCTTTCACAGGGGCTTAGGGAAGGTACAGCTCAAGATTGCAGTGGGGTTAGTGCAGCAATATCTGCTTGCAGAGCCAGGTGAAATCCAGTGCAGCGTGCAGCTGGAACTGGCAGCTCTGACACTTCTTGCTGACACTAAACTCATTCCTGGGACTCTTGGCAAGATGCAGTTAGGGGACAGGAACAGGTTGCCCAAGCAGGTTGTGGATTCCCCTTCTGTGGAGATGTTCAAGGCCAGGCTGGATGAGACCTTGAGCAACCTGGGCTAGGGGGAGGTGTCCCTCCCCATGGCAGGGGGTTGGAACTGGATGATCTTTAAGGTCCCTTCCAACCCAAACCATTCTGTGAATCCAAGGGTGGATACTTGTCCAGAGAGCACCCAGGCACTGAGAATGGAGCAGCAGGAGAAGGCTGCCAGTCCTGGCTGTTGGCAGAACTTGGAGGGGGCTGCTCAGGACAGAACCAAGATGCTGACACCCCTTTCCTCATTCACCCTAGTTTCTCATGCTCTGAGAAGATGCTTGAGCACAGAGATGCTCAAAGCCCCCTGAGGTTTCTGAAGACACAGGTGGGCAGCACCGTGGCAGGTTGTCCCGCGCGGGTCTGTCTGTGGCCAAGGCCAGGCCGTGCTAACCTTTGTGGGCTTCCTTGCAGTGTTCAGACTGGGCAACATGGTGCACGCCTTGGTAGCTGCCAGGAGGACAACACAGCTGCCAGATGTGGTTCCTCGCTTCTGCCTGACAGCCTCCAACCTGTCTCGTGCCCTCTACTTCGTCTGTGACACAGCTCTCTGGCTGAAGAGCGTCGGGCTCCGGCCTGGCATCGACAAGCCCAAGTGGCACAGCTGGGCCACCAAGTGTTACTACATTTCACTACTGATGAACCTGGGCAGGGACTGGTATGAGATCTCCTGGAGGCTGGAACAAGCTATCCAGGAAGAAAAGACAAAGGAGAATTTCTGCCATCAGGAGCTACACTGTGCGAAATGTGACAGTGTGCACGGGTTTCTCACCATGCTGTTCCAGGTGCTGAGGAGACATCCTCCTTTGCTGCTGGACTTGGTGAAGAACCTCTGTGACCTCTCGGGCCCTTTGGACACACTGGGCATCTACAAGACCAACCCAGGAGTGATTGGTTTCTGTGGTGTCCTCTCCTCCCTGGTGGGGATCCTCACACTAGCAAGCCCGCATCTGAAGCTGAAGTAGTGACACCAAGAACACAGCAAACCAACAGCTTTGGTCTCCTGATAGGTTTTGATCCCTCACGTGGCACTTTCAGAATCAACATCTCTCACAGTAACTCCTAGATTGATTTTATCCTCTGAAAAAGTGAACCCTTTTCCTTGCCCTGTGTCTTTACAGCTGAGTTTGGTGCTGTGACACATTACCTGACGGGGAGAAGACAGAGAGAAAGAGAAACAGGGCTCAGAACATGGCTGCTTGATAAAGAAATATTGATGTTCTTCTCTTTTAATGCAGGTTGTGAAATAGCTGCATAGACCCTCTAGTGGGGTGTGACTCACAACTGATTGTGTTTACACTGGAAAGCTGGAATTCACCAGGCAAAGCTTCCTGCAGTCACATTTTCTGCAGTGGACTCAGGCAGGTTAGGAGCTGTGCTTGCCATGGCCTGGAGGCAAGAGTGAGTGTGCTGAAGGGTTTGGGCTGAGGGCCCTGTCCTCTGCAGGCAGTGGTGTGAATGCAGTGTGTTGGTTTCTGAGGTGTGGTGTGGTCTGACCAGCAGCTCAGGAACGTGCAGTGGTGGTGCTGGATGTGCAGCCTGGTGAGCGCCAGCTCGTGCCCAGGAAATCAGCACTTTCTTCCTTTCCTTTGATAATGTGAGCCAAGGGCCCGTTGACCTCCACCTCTGACTTCTCCAGAGGGCCATGGCTGAGGGTTCTGGTGAAGGACAGAGTGTGGAGAAGCTTGTCTGAGCGCTGCTGATGCTGTGCTTTGTAGGGAGCTGCCTTTGCAGAGCTGTGACTCTGGAAGCGCTGACGCTGACTCTGTTTCCCGTCGTACCTGTGCCTGAGCACATCACCAGGCTGTGAGGAGGAGCTTCATGGCTCCTACACAAGAAATCCCAGTATAATGGAGAGCTTTGGAACCTGCAGTTAATGAGAGAAACCTGGCTCAGAGCTCACTGAGTCAGAAAAACTGCCAGGGTGTGTTTCTAGTTGTGTAAGCTCCATGGGGGGCAGGGAATATAGTTGTGCTATCAGAATCCCCTGGGAGGAGAAAAGCTCATTACTGGTTTTGGGCATTCATGGGTTAGGTTTTCCTGTCTAGTCCTTCTGTCCTCCCCTCTCCCATGGCTGGAAGGTTTCTTGTGTGTTCCCTCACTGCTCCAATGGGTTCTGCCATTTGAAAATGCCTTCGGTCTGCCCTGCAGCTGCGTTGCTGCTCCTGGCTTACTCCTCACCTGGCAGTCACCTCATGGAAGCAGAAAGGCAGTGTCCAGCTGTCTGACATGGCAGGCAGTCTCTGCTGCTCCTGGCTTTGCAGAGGCCCAGTTCTGACACCAACACTTGCACATTATGTGGGAGAAGCAGAGAGCCTTCTTCATTAGGGTCAGGCCTGTGCCTTCTGCTGCTTTCTGCTGCAAGGGCTGCTTGGTCCAGCTGTTAGGAGATGTGAGCAGAGACTGCTCTAAGCTGGACCCAGGTACTCTGTTATTATCCCTGATGTTGCCTGAAAAGAGAAATTAAAAGGTGCTGGTCTCCTTTATTAAAAAGTGGAACAGAGGAGGCTCACTCAGTGCCCCAGTTTACTTTAAGTGCTTGTGGCTGGCCTTGGAATTACTTCCAGTTTGGATCTGAAGCCTGAGCCTGCCAAGGAAGTGTTTGGGAAAGGAGGTTGCTAGGCAGGATAATTAAATGTTCTTGAAGACCAAATGTGTCTGGCAGCAGCTCCTCTTTTTAGCATGGAAGTAGAGAATGCTGTCAGTCCAGACCATAATGGAGCATCACTTAGGAGGTATTTGTCTTCGAGGGCTTCCTCTCCTGTTTTAACAATGGATTTTTGTTGTTGTTTCATTACTCCATTTGCCTTTGAGCTGCTGGCAGTGTGCAGCCCAGCCCTCCCTTGTCAGACCTGATCATTGTCCCAGCCTGTGGCAAGCCCTGAGGAAGAAAGAGGAGTCTTGATGAACTGGCAGCAGAGGGTTGGCCACCTTTGGTCTACTGAATTTGATCTTCTTGCAAAAAATTGTGTTTTGAATTCCTCTTGGGGACCTGCTGGATACAAAATCCTTCTTTCAGTGGTTTGCAAACCAATTTCTCTCTTTCTGAAAGGTAAAGGGAAATGCATTACCCTGCCCAGCTGCACCTCCCTGTGCCTGATGAGGAAGAAGAGTGTTGGATTTGTTGGTTTCCTTGTGCCAGGCAAACACTGCAAAGCTGTGAGGCAGGCTTTGATGTTTCTGCAGTAGGAAGTGACACAGACTAGCAAGTACCCTAATGTGGGAGATGGGGCAGTGAATTTTTAGCCTGTCTCAGCCTTAACTCTCCCATTCTACATGATGTGGGTTGGAAAATAGGGGAGTAACTCTCTTTACTGGATATTAAGCACTAATGGTGGCCTTCTGCTCCCCAGCTGGAGGCTAGCAATTTAATTTACCTTAACATAATGTGACTGAAGCCATAGAATGACAATCATGTGGAGAAAATCCTTTTAGTGCCTTTTTTTTTGTATCTGTTTCTAATACAGCAGTTGGCATGAGGCCAGCAATAAACTGAGATGACTCTGACACTGTGTCTGTCTGTAACTTAGAAGGTGGCATGAAAAGGTGCTGCAGGAGGGATCCTCCCTCCCACCTCTGGATTTTATGAAGGATGATCCTGTTCTGGTGCCTGGGTGCAGCAGAGCTGTCCTATAGCAGCAGGACAGAGCCTGATCTCCAGTCCCCTTTTCAGCTGCCAAAGCCTGGAGGATTAGCTTTGTGACTACCAGGTGAAAAGTGCAGATATGAAATCCCCTGAAACAAAGTGACATCCCCAAACTGCCATCAGTCACCCTTCAGGACCAGCAGTGAGAGCTGGAGGCTTCCACCAAGCTCAGGCACAGCTACAATGAAGGGAATGGCTGCAGCTGCACTTTCATACAACCACAGAATGGCTCAGGCTGGAAGGGAGCTCAGAGCTCAGCTGCTCCAACCTCCCCACCATGCCCAGGGACACCTCTCAGCTACACTCAGCTGCTCAAGGCCAACCTGGCCCTCAGCACCCCTAGGCAGGAGGCAGCCAGAGCCTCCCTGGGCCGCCTGTGCCAGACTCTCACCACCCTCACATCAAAGAACTTCTTCCTCAGCTCCAGTCTGACCCTCAGCTTCCAACCATTGCCCCTTGTCCTGTCTCTGCACCCAGCTGATCTGGTGAGCTGTGAATATTGCCTGCAGAGACACAGGAAGCATTTCTGGTGCTTGGCAGTGGAGGCAGTGAGACTTTGCCCTGCAGAGCCTGAGGCTGGCACAGCCTTTGCCCCGGAGCACAGGAGGGGTGAGTGCAGGTGTCAGTAGGGCAAAGGCTGTGCTGTCTGCTGATGCCTGCTCTTGCCAAGGCAGGGAGAAGCTTGGCATGCCTCCTGCACTTCTAGCAAGGTCAGTGGGGCTGGAAAAAGGCTCAGGGCCAAAAGAGCAAACTTTTGAGCAGCCTGCTGCCCTTTGTGCTGCTGTCTGGAGAGCAGTGACTCACCCTACCATGAGCTGGGGACAGCCTGGGACGTTCGTGTGCCCCTGTGCCCAGCTGGCAGGGCAGGCCAGTGAGCTCTGCACAGCCCCAGGCTGGAAGCAAACCCCTGGAAGGCTGGGCTCCCCAGGCTCTTTGGGAGGAAAATGGAGATCTTCCTCTCCTGCAGGGCAAGAGCTGGCTGAGGTGACTTCCAGAGATCATTTCCAGCCTGGTGGGTTTCCTCTGTTTCTGCCTGCTCCGGATGCCTACAGCTTTCCTAAGGCAGTGTCTGCCCTGACCCCCAGCTAAAACCCTCCTTGCCAAAACCCTTGAGGAGTTCTAGCAGCTGCAGCCCTGGCCAAACCAGATTAAGCAGGATTTGTCCCCCATCTCCAGCTTTTGCTCCTCATACTTAGTAAACTGTCCTGGGGAGAAGCTATGTTATGCCCCATGATGGAGCAGGACTCTGGTCCATCATGGGCATCACAAGGGCTACAGAGACACAGAAAAGGTTTTCACAGCTCAGGAAGCCCTGCCTTGTCCTTTGCCTTCTCCCTGGCTGCTCATGATCTGTGCCTTTTGAGGTGGTGAGGTCCAAGGGCAGCTTCTTTTCATCCTCTCTTGAAAGAGTGGTATTAGAGCCTGGTGCCCCAGCTTGGTGGCTCTGCAGGGAAGATGGCAAAGGGGATGTTCTGCTGTCATCTGTTCCGAACAACGGTGGCTTCAGGGAGCTCTTTGGCCACTTTCCACTGCAATCTGCCAGCTCCCAAAGCACTGGAGCAGGAGGTGGGGCCTCGTGGTGGTAGTAGAGGCTGGGCAGGGTGCATCACTCTCAGAGGACCCGGGTGAAGGGACGGCACAGCCACCACTCCCTGCTCCTGCCTCGCCCTCGGTGAGTAGCCTGTCCCCATCCAGTGCTCTGTGGAGAGCTTCAGCAGGACCAGGAGGGTGACAGCAGGGAGCATCCACCCTCCCTAAGCCTCCTGAATTTCGTCTGCTGCTAAGAAAAGGACTGTGCCAGGGGCTGGGAGCTGGGCTTTTGGCTGCTGCCCAGCTGGCTGCACAGGAGATGGGTGTTCTGTGGTGCTTCTGTCCCTGCATTGAGCTGGTGCTGTGCAGGGCTGGGCACTGGCAGAGCCAGCAGCAGAGCTGCAGAGCAAGCACATGGAAGGGGACTGCTGAGCACAGCTGGGCAGCTTGCCCCATCCCTACCTGCAGCTCCTTTCTCTTCTCCTGTCCTGCTTTCTTACCTCTTCTCAGGCTCCATCTCAGCTTGGCCCTCACACACAGCAAAGAGCACCCTGATTGCTCTAAGTTTGCTCTATGGTTCTGCCAATGCTCTCTGCCCTGCCTTGTACTGCAAACTAAATGCCTCTCATTCTTGCATCTTTGGGTGTTAAGAGACAGCAGGGGATGGTTGTGTGGAGTGCTCAGTTCTACAGCTTAACTGGCGAGAAGCCAAGCTTTAGGCAGTGCCAAATCCATTGGAGTTGGGGACAGGGGGTGTCATGTCTCAGCCCAGTGCCCAGCCCTGCCATGCTCAGGAGATGCAGGAGCTGTGGGGAGAGCCTGAGCCCAGCTCTGCCTTTGCAGCAGGGTCTGTGGCTCCCAACTTTGCTTTGCAGGTGTGTGTGTGATAATGACAGTGAAGAAGAACCAGATGCTGCAGAATGGAAGTGCCAAGGTGTGTGCTGGGAGAAAGGGAGGGCAGAGGTGTGCCAAGGGTGCCGGGTGGCATGTGCCAACTCTACCACATAGATAGGAGTCACATCTCACACTATCCCATAGGTCCCCCTGTCACTTTTATGTGGGTCTTTACCATAGCCAGAGTATCATCAAAGGGAAAGGATAAAACCTTTCACTTACTTGAACAGTTCAGAAGGAAGAAAGTTACCCCTGAGCTGATGGGAGCCCTGCTGGCAGTGCTTACCCTTCATCTGTGGCCCCACTGTGGGGACATCAGACCTCTGACAGTCACGAACAGCTAGAGCCCCTGGGATTGCTGAACCACAGCATTTGTGAGAGGGTTGGCTCCCTGGCAAGCCAAAATCAGGACAAGACAGCACAAAACAATGAGAGCTCTTCTCAGTCGTGCAGATTCACAGCCCAGGCATGGTGTCAAGTGGGACACAAAGCCAAACTCTCACCCACTGGTGGATAGCTCAGCTCTTTGTCCTGGTCTGTCCCACGCAACCCATGGTGTTCTTGCCTCACAGCTGCTGGGATGAGCCAACATCCATTCTGGTCCTCCCCTGGGGCTGTAATGTCTCTCAGTTGTCTGGGTGCTGGGTGAGAGCAGGACTGGAGGGTTGGAGCTCAGCTTTATCCTTGGAGGGACCTACCTCCACCTGTGCTCTGACACTGACAGCACACACAGGAGTCAGGTGTGCTGGTTTATACTGACACCCCAAGCCACCTGTGCTAGCAGGGCGTGGGGACACAGCACCTTGCTGCCTTGGAGAGCCCCGGTGCCCTCTTACAGCAATAGCTCCTGCCTAAGTGCTGTGTGCCCTCCTGTTCCTCTCCTCTCCTTTTTTTTGAGGTCCATATCCCTTATTTGTCACAATGGTGACAAGACAGAGAGGACAGAGGTGCCACGTAGCCTGGTCTTTGTTGGTCCAAAGACAGTAGCAAGGACAGGGTCAGAAGGAAACAGCAGAGCAGAGTGGAAAGGCAGAGAGCACCTGCCAGCCAGGGTCGAGAAACGAGGGGAGAGGGAATGCACTGGCACCGGCTGTGGTGCTCCTGCTCCTTCGGCAGCAGCAGGAGGCAGCCTGCTTGCCCACGGCCGTGCCATACGCAGCAGAGCCTCCGTGGGCTTCGAGAAATGCCCTCCTCCGGAGCCGAAGCGCTCTGGGCCCGCTGCAAGGCACCGAGCGCCGCCGGGGTGCCGGCGCTGAGGCGCTGCTGGGAGGCTCGGCGGCTGACCGGGCGCTGTCCGCCGCGCACAGGAGAACGTGCTGCAGAGGCTGCTGCAGCTGCCGGTGGTCAGCTCGACCTGCGAGAGCCTGCAGAGGACCTACAGCAGCACCAAGCAGGCTCACCCGCTGGTGGCCTCGGTGTGCGACGTCTACGAGCGGGGCGTGCAGGGCGCCGGCGCCTTGGCCATGTGGAGCGTGGAGCCTGTGGTGCGCCGGCTGGAGCCGCAGTGTGAGTCCGCACGGCGCGGGGGGCGCACCGCAGCCCCGCGGGTGGGACGGTGCCGGCGCTAGCGTCTGCCTAGCGCGGCCCGGGAGCTTCTCGTCACCCACCCACGCACCCCGTGCTTTGCCCAAGGCAGTTGCTGTGGCTAATGAACTGGCTTGCCGAGGCTTGGATCACCTGGAGGAGAAGATCCCTGCCCTCCAGTACCCTGTTGACAAGGTAAGTCCTGGGACAGCCTGGGACCCTCGGCCTCTCCGCAGAGTCTCCTCTGGCCTTGTTTCTGGACGGTGATGAGCTGCTGTGGGGCAAACAAAGCAGCACCTCCAAACGAGGGCTCTTTCAGGGGGGCTCCTGCAGCCCAGGAGGTGGTTAGCACACTCCCAAATATAGGTCAGCAGAATCCTGTGTCCCATCCTTACCAGTTGCCTCCAGCCCAGGCTGGAGAGCTGTTATGCCCCTCTCGGGGCTGCCTGCTGGCATGGCCATTGTTGGAGTCCCCATGGTCACTCCAGCTGTTTCATGACACCCTAAGCATACCAACAGGGTTGTTCTCTGCCTCTCTGCCCGCAGCTTGCATCTGAACTGAAGGGAACCATCTCTTTCCCCATCCTAAGTGCCAAAAGCACCATCGGCAACTCCATGGATAAGATCATAGAGCTGGCAGCAGAGGGCTACGAGGCCACCAAGAGCACAGTGGAAACGACAGCAAAGTACACGAGAAGGAACTCGGTGACCCAGATGGCAGCTGCAGGGGTGGACACAGCTCTGGGAGGGCTGGAGAAGCTGATGGAGTACCTGCTGCCAGAGGAGGATGAGGAAACAGGTACCTCTGATACCCAAATCCCCTCTGAGGGTGTCTAATGAAGGCTGGCAGATCATGGGGTGCCACCTCACTCGTGGGGTGCACATGGCAGGAGGAAACTCCTGCATTTTGGCATAGGGGTGTCCTACCAGGACATAAACTCACCACCAGCTTTCTGCCTTTAGATCAGAAGCCCAAAGCAGCACGTGGGGCAGCAGCAAAGGTCTCTCAGCAGCAGCCCCGTGCTGCCAGCACTGCCAGTGCTGCCAGGGCTGCCAGTGCTCCCCGTGCTGCCAGTGCTCCCAGCGCTGCCAATGCTCCCAGCACCCTGGGACGGATTGGTGCTTTGGTCAGCACTGTCTCCCACCGTGCTTACCAGCAAACCACCCAGAGCCTCCAGCGTGCCAAAGCCAAAGGGCAGGAGCTGGCCGCCTGGATCCCCATCCTGGTGAGTGCCAAACCCCACCTGCCAGGTTCCTGCACCCCCGTCCCCTCTTTTGGGCTGATTCTGCCTTCAGAGGAGACATTTCAGGCTCCTTGAAGCACGCCTGAGGGCAGAGTGGTGGGAGCAGGCTGCTAGCCCGACTCAGTAGGACAGGCTGGGGCTGGCAATTCCCGTGGCACATTCACACACACACCCTTGTGCTGTATTGGTGGGATGAGTTATTTTTAGCTGCCTCCCAATGTATGTTGTTGATTTATGGCCTTGCCATAACATCCTCCTAAAGCAAAAAGGCCCTGCAGAGACCCAGAGAGGATGGGGAGAAGGAGATGTCTCTCTCCCACCCAGTGCTCTGGTGGGAACCCCTTCCCAGGCCCATGCCCAAATCCCAGCACTCCCAGCGGCGCTCAGGATTTCTCCCATGTGTAGAAATTAACTCCTCTGCTCCCTGCACACCCCTGAGCCCCGTGAAATCCTCAGGCTAAGCAGCATGAGATGGATGGGACCTGCCAGATCCCTCTAAATGGTGGATTCTTGCTCCTCTTCCAGGGCAGCCTGGCCAAGCCAAGTGTACCTGCGGCACCACAGGTCCACAGTGATGGGCAGAGCAGCACGGCTGGCTGGCTGAGCCGGCGGCAGAGCAAGGTGCCAGAGCAGAAGCAGGAGAAGGCAGGGAAGAAAGACAGCAACCACACCAAGGAGGTATGGGAAAAAGGGGGGCAGTGAGCCAGAGGCACCCCAAAGCATCCTCCTGCCCATGGACCATGCCAGCATGGAGGGTGTTCGCCCCCCACAGCCTTGAGGACCATGCCTCCATCCCTACTGAACCCTGAACTGCAGCTTGGTGGAGGCATGGGGGCTTGGCAGAGAGGCAGCCCCAGGAATCCCCTTCCCTGGCTCCCCAAAGCTGGAGGCTGTGGGCAGGCTCTGACTTTGGCTCACATGTTGGAGACTCGTTTGACGCTGTGTGGTGTCAGCACTGAGCTCCCTGCTGAGCCCCTGAACACACCCAACCCCCACACGCACAGTCCCCGCAGTGAGGAGTGGTGTGAGCTGATGGGGCTGGGAACAGTCCCCCACGGTGGCTGTGCTGGGACATGGGGACGGGAAGCAGCAGGTCGCGGTCGCTGCCCTTCACCCCTGCCTGCAGCGGAAGCACAGCCCAGAGCAGAGGGTCCCTGGGGGCCTGGGAGTGGGATCTAAGGGTGGGAGGAGAGTGGACACCAGACAGCAACCCTGCCACAAAGGGCTCTGGTGGCTTTTGCAAAGCAGTGAGACGAAAGCGCTCAGGCTTTGAGCTGCAGAGGGGACAAGGGATCCAGGGCCACCCCTGCCCTGCTCAGATGGGCTGGTGTGCCCAGGGCCAGCAGCTGAGCTGGTTTGTCTCAGCAGGGAGGAGAGGAGCCCGGGCTGGTGGGCAGCATGGCTCACAACCTGCAGAGTGCCTGCGCCTCCGGCATCTCCAGCGTGAAGAAGGTCCCGGCCGTGGCCTGGGACGCAGCAGAGGGCTTGATCCTCTTCACCCCTCGCAGGCTGTCCAAGGCCATGGAGACAGTGGATGCTCTCGGGGGGACCCTTGTCAGTGCCCCCAAGCATCTGCTGGGCACCCTGTACAGCTTCGTGCCGGTGAGTTTGTCCTCAGTCAGGTCTCACCCATCTCTAACACACCCCAGTTTGCCCAACCTCCTCCCATGAGCATCCCATAGCTCCAGGCAGTGCCAGGCAGTACCAGATTGCTGTCAGAACACCTCAGCCACACTCTCCTCCTGAGCATACCCCAAACTGTGGCAGGAAGTCCCCCTCATAAAGCCAGCAGACAGCCCAGTGGTTGCACCTTCTCATGGAGGTCTTCCACAGACTTGTGGACATGACACTTGGGGACATGCTTTAGGGGCCATGCTGGTGTTGGGTTGACAGTTGGGCTTAATGGTCTTAGAGGTCTTTTCCAACCAAAACAATTCTATGGTTCTATGGTTTACACCAAAAACGGTGTGACCAAAAATTCCTGGGAAGTTCAGACTGAACTTTTCCCCACCCTGCTGCTCCCCTGGGACCATTTTTCCACAGAGGCTGCCCAGGGGCTGCAGCCAACCAGTCCCCTCCATTGGAGACCCTTCTAGGGGTAACCTGGCTTGTCCTGAGGTCCCTCCAGCTTTAGGGGAGCTGTGCGGCACAGGGCTGGCAGGTGGGCACAGCCCAGCCAGGCACTCACTCCCTCTCAGCTCCGCAGGCAGTCGGTGAAGGACGAGAACGCGTCCGGGGGCAGCAAGCCCGCCCCGGAGAAGGAACAGAGGGAGGAGGACACCAAGTCTGCTGCCCCCTCCACCGAGGAGAAAGCCCAGCTGAGGGGCGACTGGCGGCAGTACCGCGGCCACCACCCCCTGTCCTTCCTGGGGCTGGAGGACCCCCTGTTCCTGCGCCACAACTTCTACCGCAGCCCAGCCTTCGAGCCCGAGTGCCCGGCGCCGCGCAGAGCGCCCTACAGCCCCTACAGCCGGCGGGTGAGCGAGGGCTCCTACCGCTTCGGCCCCGACGCCCTCTACGGCCGCGCCTACTGCGGCAGCCTCTACAGCCCTGCCTTCAAGAAGGACTGAGCGGCCGCGCAGCCTGAGCGCACCCCAGCCCCTCTCTCATTCACCCCTGCATGCTTTGCCCGGGCCACCGCCAGCCACCCGCACGCACCCCTGTACCAGCACAGGAGCTCAGAGTGGTAGACGAGCCACGGAATAATCCTCGGGAGTGCATCAGTGCCAGGAGAGGGGAATAGGAATGCCTGGTAGGGCAAGGAGAAGGTAGGGGAAGGTGGGACCAGAGGGAACCAGAGAGGCAAAGGAGATGCAGGAAGAGGGGTGAGACCAGGAAAGAGAAAAAGGGGACCAGGAGGCCTGGCACTGGATGACCCTGGTCCCCACTGAGCAGAGAGCATCAGCTGAGATGGGATACATGCTGAGAACAGCATGGAAAGCAGAGAGGACAGCAAAGCCATGAAACATCATCGTGGCAATGATAGTTCCCCATCCTTCTTCCCTCCACCCCCCTCACAGGGCTCATCCCTGGCCACAGATTGCTCCCCCACGGAGGAGCTGAAGATCCCCACTGATCAGCAGGACTTATGAGTAAGAAAGCTCTGGGCAGGGAGAAGTCTGGTGAGAACAGGTGGAGCTTCTGGAGCCCTTCTCTCCCACAGGCCTGCCTGGCTGCCTGCAACACCTCATATCTGCTGCAGCAATAAACCTTCCTGACTCACTGCTCGCCCTGTCTGCTCAGCTGCTCTATGGGGGAGAGCCACCAGAACAAGAGAACAGAGTAGGGGGAGACATCCAGTCCAGGGCTGAGGGAGGGGAACTCGTCCTTGAGTCACTGCCAGAGGGACAGTGGGTGCTCATGCCCATCGTGGTACGTGTCTGTTCCCATGCCCCAAGTACAAATCCAGAGCTCTGAGGAGCCAGGGGCCTCCTGCCAGAGACAATTTATTGCGTTTGCAGAGCACAGCAGAGAAATCAGCATCCGTACCACAGACACAAACCCACTCCCAACAAACTGCTTTCCCAGGCATGTCAGGGGACAAGGCAGGGAAAATCCTCCCAGCAGCAGAAGGGGTTGAGTGGAGCCCAGAGCCCCCTTTCTCCATTTCCTCTCCTCCCTGGGGACAGGCAGCTGCACGGCCAGAGTGGCCTGGGAACCAGCCACGCGCCGCTGCTTCCCAGGCACAGCCCGCAGCGACCTTGCACAAGGGAAAGGGCTGCAGCTGCTGAAAGGCTGTGGGACACAGGACTCGGAGCAAGGAGGGTGGGATGGGAGGTGTCAGCCCTCACCGAGGTCCTCCAGGGTCGGCTTGTGCCGCGGGCTCTGGCGTGGCTGGGCGGCTGTGCAGAAGGGGCATGCTCTCCCTGCCCGGGCAGCTCCCGACCAAGCAGCTGAGGAAGATTCTGACTGGAGCTCTGGCAAAAATCACCTGATGGTTTCCAGTGTTGGAGGATTCAGGAAGAAAGCAGGAGGCACCTAAAAAGCTGGTATGGCAAAGAGTAGAGATTCTGTCCCATCACGGAGCCAAGAGGAAGGCACTACAGCCCTCAGCTGCACAGGCTGTGCATGGCAGGGCACCCAGACATTGGCATTAGGAGGTCAGCAGGGAACCCACCATACTCGTGGAAACACACATGCCATCTCCACGGGCACCTGGGGAGGAGGCTTGGTCCAGCTGGGCAGCACAGACAGAAGCAACATCCATGCCATAGCTCAGAGGGAGTCTGTTCTCTTACGGGCAAACACAGCTGACATGGTCTTGACGATGCCACGGATCCCTGTACCCTTTTTCAGTGCCAGTTTGGTGTCAGGGATGCGCTCAGCCAGTCCATGGAAGACCATGAGGGCCCCGTGATAGGCCTCAGCTGCAGAGACCTCGTAGAAACCACAGTCTAAAGAGAGAGCCAGGAGCCTCCCCTCCTCACTGGACACCACCCGTTGGTGGTGCAGGTCCCGTTTGTTGCCCACAATGACGATGGGCACCTTCTCCTGGTTCTGCCCCTCCTTGGCTGCCTTGATGAACTGGATTTTGAGGGGCAGGATGTTGAAGCTGGCACGGTCACAGATGCTGTAGACCAGGACAAAGCTGTCTGCCCACTGGATTCTCTTCTCCTCAGAGGAGCCCTCCTCTGCATGCTCCTAGGAAGAGAAAAGGAAGGGTTTTCTGTCTGGCTCCCTCCCTCCACACCTGCCTGGAGGCAGCAATCCTGAGCCCAGGGACAGGGACAGCTAGCGAACAGCAAAGGGGCATGGAGAAAGAGAAGCATTGAGGAAGGCTGAGAAGCACCTGGCAGACCTCAGCAAGGGGACATGATTGGAGCTTCAGCATCACTGTCCTCACCTCACCACCCATCTGCCAAGTACTGTTGCTGTAGGCAATAGCATCACAGGGACCTCAGCATGACACTTCCACTTTGTCAACAGTCCTGTGCTCAGCCTGGGCTGGCAGTATTACTGCTTTGGCTCTAATGTCCTCAGCTGGAGGACCATGGGCTACAGTGACTATCGCTACCCTGCCAACAATGCTGCTGCCCTGTGTTCTGCAGGCAGGAAGTTATCTGACAAGAGAGCTTTTGGATTTGATGAAAGAGCTTCGCTGCCAGCCTGCAGTTCCCCAGAGGTAACTTCCAGTAGAGCATTTTTGTCCCTGGGATGAAAACAGGTGACAAGAGTGCAGCCCTCTCACCTGAGAGTTGGGGACATCCCAGATGTGGAAGAGAATCTCTCGGCCATCCACAGTCAGGTTGTGGCTGTAGATGAATTCTGCCAGAAAAGATTGAAAAATCATCTCCATGATGACCCAAGAGATAGCTCACTCACTCAGATCCTCTCCTGGGGGCAAGTCTGCCACATCCACCCTGGCAGGCTGTGCTCCTCAAGGCAAGATCTAGGGCCTTTTTCCATATAGCAATGAGCACGTGGAGCATGATAACCCTCAGAGCTGTGACTGCCCCTGCCTGCCTCCATGCCAGCGTTCAATCCAGGTACACTGGTGCCACCAGCTGCCACCCGGGACATTTTGCACCCCAGAGATGCAGTTCTGGCCTAAGGAGATGAGTCACTTTAGAAATACAACCACTGAGCAGCCTGCAAGCAGACAAAGCCTCTGGAGAAGGGTGAGGAGTGGTTGGGAAGCAACAAAACGCCGTGAGCAGAAGCAGGCTCTACCCCTGACCCCGGTGGCAGCTGGCCTGGCCTTGGCCTGGCACTCACCCATGTCTCCATACTCCCCGATAAAGCGCCGGGTCAGGAAACGCACAGTCAGAGCTGCAGAAGGCAGGAAAAGAATCATCAGAGCAGCCTTAAACCCCAAAGAGTCTCCCTTTGCAGACCAGAGCACTCTCATCAGACAGCAGAACGACCTCTGGTTTTCTCCCAGCCGCCAGCAGGTCTGTGAGCAGAGCAGAGGCAGGGCATGAACTGCAGCATCACCGAGCTGCAGCTCAGCAGGAAGCAGCTCTGCCCACCGCTCGTCCGCTGCCTGCAAGGTTGTGCTCAGCTTCCTCGCCCGGCATCATGGTCAGCAGCCGAAAGTTCAGACCCACCCCACCAGCCTGCCCACAGAGCTGCTCTCTGCAGCTTGTACTCCCAACTGCTGCTGCAGCCTTCAGCCTTTTTTTGGGGGTGGGGAGAGAAACGCATCTCCCTGCCTGGGCACCCCCTGCTCCCGGGGCTCGGTTCTCACCCCATGGTCTGTTCTTACCTGATTTCCCCACGTTGTCTGCTCCCATAACCAGGACATTGGCCTCCATTTTCAGGGTGGTGGGGGCAGGCGCCTCCATGAGGGCAGGGTGGTCAGGGGTGAAGCTGGCGCTCCGGCGCAGCGGCAGCCGGAGCCCCATGCCGAGCACTGCCGTGCTCCCCGGCAGGCCCAGCTGTGCGTGCAGCTCGATCCCTGCAGCCGAGGAGCCAGCGCGTCCCACAGCACCCAGGGGACCCGCGAGGCACAATCCCCTCCCCGCAGCCGCAGGGGCGGTGCGGCCGGAGCTGCGAGTGGCCAGATGAGAAACTTTGCTAGCGCTCAGATCATCATCCCGAACCGACGTCAGTGCCTGCAGCCGGCCCGGCCAGCCCCCGGCGCGGCAGGCGGTCGGGAAGCACCGGCTGTCGGCACCAGCTGCTCGCAAACGGCATCCCAGAAGGCTGCCCACGCCTTCACCTCACGCACATTGTCCCTCGGCAGGGCCACGCAGCCCCTTGTGCCTTCCCCGGGGTGATCATAGAAATCCCTGCGAGGACCAGTGTGGAGTCTGGTCAGTGCTGCAGCATCTCACAAGGGATGGAGCACTGTCTAGTGGGTGTTGGAGCACCTCGCAAGGGATGGAGCACTGTCTAGTGGGTGTTGGAGCACCTCACGAGGGATGGAGCACTGCCTAGTGGGTGTTGGAGTACCTCACAAGGGATGGAGCATTGTCTAGTGGGTGTTGGAGCACCACACAAGGGATGGAGCACTGTCTGGTGGGTGTTGGAGCACCTCACAAGGGTGGAGCACTGTCTGGTGGGTGTTGGAGCACCTCACAAGGGTGGAGCACTGTCT
>VWYK01033483.1:85797-134195 GCA_013399775.1 Semnornis frantzii | reverse complement strand
GCTGGGCCGCCGCCGCTTCCGCTTCGCGGCCGTGCTGCCCGAGGCGGCGGGGCAAGCGGCCGTCTACCGGGCCTGCGTCCAGCCGCTGCTGCGAGCCTTCTTCCGCGGCTTCAACGCCACCGTCTTCGCCTACGGGCAGACCGGCTCCGGTAAAACCTACACCATCGGCGAGGCCAGCGTCGGTGAGTCTCTGCTGCTGGCGCTGCTGTCTCGCCGGCATCGCCGCTGCCCTCCCCTTCTCCTCACCAACCGCCCCAGAGCCGCACCGCCACCTCGCTCCATCCTAAGACAAGCCACCGGTGCCACCGTCCCGACCACCCCCGTAACTCACCAGCCTCGCCCATGCAGCCATCGCCACCTATCTCATAGGCTTCGTTCCCTCCACCCAAACCCACCGTCATCGCCATCTCCAGCACTCCCAGCATCACCATCCCAAACAGCTCTTATACTCTGCCCTCCCTCTTGACCCTGCCAGCCCTCTCAGCCTAAGCCCACCAACCCTCCTCATCCTGCTCACCCAAGCTGTCGTAACCATTTCCCCATGGACATTGGAGATCACAGTGTGAAGGTTTTCTGCCTTAAGAGTGGAGGACAAGCAAGAGGGCTGTGTCCACTCTGGAGGTGATCTTCCTAGGGCTTGAATCTTAACAGCTTTGTCCTGAACTAAGCCATAGGGAGAGGGAGGTTTGCAAGGGTTAATCCTATTTGTTTTTGTGAAGGGTATGAGAAAGAGGAAAGTGTCCCTCCTGTAGCTGCTGGCTTAGTGTTACTACACCTCACAGAGGATGCACTGTGAGTGTTTCAGTCAGCTTTAGTTAATTTCGTCGTTTGTAAAGGCTAAATTGTTTCCACACTTTGTATCTACCTCTGTTGTCAGTTTCCCAGTTTGGGCTGTCAGTGAACCAGATTTGAGGATTGCCCTTTCTCATGGCTGTTGGAGGCAAAAGCCAAACCATTTAAAATGCAGACAGCAGGGTGCTGTGGCCAGATACAAACAGGCTGCAAGCACAGAAAAATTCTTGGGGCTGGGAAAGGAGGTGGAGTCATGCAGAGCTCAAAGGACAGCAGGCTGTAGCTGCAGGCATCGTGCTTGCTGCCTGCCGGAACACTAACCTGGCTTCTCCTTCTTGAGGAAGGACTGCAAACCAGCAATGTTGCTGGAATCCAGCATGGCAGTGGGATAGGATTTGCCCAGACATCCTGTGGCTTAGAAACTCTCAGAGGGATGTTTAATCCAGGCTGCAAGGCCTGAGCTGTGGGAGGGCTGTGGTGCTGCACCTTTCCAGCTGATGCATGCTGGGGAGGCTCGTGGCTGCAGCTCTGTTCCTGGGCAGCACAGGCTTCCTGGGCCTTTGCTGCTCCTGGTGACCATATATGTCTGTGCCAGCTTCCATCAATGAAGACGAGCAGGGCATCATCCCCCGGGCCATGGCCGAGACCTTCAGGCTTATTGATGAGAATGACCTGATCGACTACACAGTCCGAGTGTCCTACCTGGAGGTCTACAAGGAGGAGTTCCGGGACTTGCTGCGCGTGGATACAGCCAGCAAGGACATCCAGATCCGAGAGGATGACAAGGGGAACATTGGTATGCATGCTGCTCACAGGCTCCCTTTTTGCCCCATGGGTTATCTATCCCTGAAGGCAAGGTCAGGTCTCCTTACATCCCTCTCCTGCAGTAGGTTCCATGCTTAATCCTGTTCACTGTGGAAAGTAGGTCTGCCTGTGGCACGGTGACTGGCCTGAGAGCAGCTCTGAGGAGAGGGACTTGGGGGTGCTGGTGGGTGAGAAGCTCAATCTGAGCTGTCAGTGTGCTCTGCAGCCCAGAGAGCAACCAGAGCCTGGGCTGCAGCAGGAGCAGTGTGGGCAGCAGGGTGAGGGAAGGGATCCTGCACCTCTGCGCTGCACTGTTGAGACTCCACCTGGAGTGCTGCATCCAGTGCTGGAGTCCCTGGGACAAGAGGGATGTGGAGGGGCTGGAAGGTGTCCAGAGAAGGGCCGTGAGGATGAGCAGAGGGCTGAAACTGCTCTGCTATGAGGAGAGATTGAGGGAGCTGAGGTTGTTCAGTCTGGAGAGGAGACGGCTCCAAGGTGACCTTATTGTAGTGTTTTGGTATCTTTAGGGGGCTACAAGGAAGCTGGGGAGGGACTTTTTAGGCTGTTAGGTAGCGACAGGACTGGGGGGCATGGAACAAAGCCGGAAATGGGTAGATTCAGCCTGGAGGTTAGGAAGAAGTTGTTGAGCATGAGGGTGGTGAGAGCCTGGCAGGGGTTGCCCAGGGAGGTGGTGGAAGCCTGATCCCTGGAGGTGTTTAAGGCCAGGCTGGATGAGGCTGTGGGCAGCCTGCCCATGGCAGGGGGGTTGGAACTGGATGCTCCTTGTGGTCCCTTCCAATCCTAACTGATTCTAGGATTCTGTGATGCTATGGTACAGGCAGGGTGACAGCACAGAGGAGCCGTGTCCTCGAGCAGCTCATTCCTCCCAGTCACAGCTCTGTTTGCCTTTGCAGTGCTCTGTGGGGTGAAGGAGTCAGAAGTGGAAGGGCTGGATGAGGTGCTGAGCCTCCTGGAGATGGGGAACACAGCCAAGCACACGGGAGCTACCCACATCAACAGGCAGTCAAGCCGCTCACACACCATCTTCACAGTCACCATGGAACAGCGCCGTGGGGCTGGACGCCTGTCCCTGAGCCACCACCCCCACTCTGTCCCTGCCTCGGGCCAGGTCCTAGTTTCCAAGTTTCACTTTGTGGACCTGGCAGGCTCAGAGCGAATTGTGAAGACAGGAAACACAGGAGAGAGGCTGAAGGAGAGTATCCAGATCAACAGTGGCCTTCTGGCCTTAGGCAATGTCATCAGTGCCTTGGGAGACCCTCGAAGGAAGAGCAGCCACATCCCATACAGGGACTCCAAAATCACCAGGTACAGCTGGAACCAGGACCCTCTCTCGCAAGCTCTTGTCCCAGCAGGAGGGATAAGCTTATCCCTGCTTTTCCCATGCTGAACTTGCCAGGCTGAGTAGCAGAGACTCCAGCATGGCCAAGAGCAGCTTGTAGGTCCAGATGTCTCTTCTACTGTCACACTTGAGGCTGTCAGAATGATTGCTTGATGGGACAGTCACCCTTTCGTGCCTCATGGCAGTTTAACAGGTCTGCCTTCTGTGGGGATTTTCACCTAGGGAAGGTGGAGGAGCAGTGGGGTCAGGATAGACTTGATGGACTAACCTCTCACGGTGCTGCTGCAGACAAAAGTCTTGCTTAAGTCACACTGCCCAGAGCCCAGCTGGGGTGTCAGTGTGGATTATCCTGCCCCTTGCTGCCTGGCAGTGAACAGAACGACTTCCAGCAGGCTTATTTGATGATCTGTAGCTAGATTTTAGCTTGAGCAGATGACCTTTGCAGGTGCAAGCAGGTCCCCATGCAGCACATACCTAGCAGTGATCATGGAGTCAGGGAGCTCCCAGCACTGGGAATTACTCAGGTGGAAGCTTGCCAGGGTGAGCATTGCTGTTGCTCTGCCTAGGAATTCTGCTCACTTAACTCAAACTGGCTGCAGAGCAAGAACATCGTTTGCCTTGGGCTTAACCTCTGAAAAGAGTTGGAAAACTCCTGGATCCGTTATCGTTTTGAATTTCAGCTATTTTAACGGCTCTGCTCTTCCCTAGGATCCTGAAAGACTCCCTGGGGGGGAACGCCCAGACCGTGATGATCGCCTGTGTCAGCCCATCCGCCTCCGACTTCGACGAGAGCCTCAACACGCTCAACTACGCCAGCCGGGCTCAGAACATCCAGAACAAGGCTGTGGTGAACTGCCGCAAGGAGACGGAGCACGTGGAAGAGCTTCAGCTGCAGATAAAGAACCTGCAGAAGGCGCTGGAGCAGCGGCACCGCTCCGAGACCCGCATCATCAACCGCTCGGCCACCGCCAAGCGGGGCGCGCCGGACGCCACGGCTCGGCTGCTGGCCGAGTGCGCGCATTACCGGACCTGCACCGACGCCGCCTACCGGCTGCTGATGGAGCTGCAGGAGGGCAGTAACCTGACGGTGGAGCAGATCCTGCGGGTTAAGGAGTGGTTGTGCGCGGTGGAGAGCGAGAGGAGCGAGCTGACCTCGGCCGGGCTGGACAGCGGCATCGAGAGCACCTCGGCAGAGGAGCAGAGCCCTGAGGCACAAGGCTCGAAGCCGGCAAAAGCCGAGGTAATGGTGGCTCAGCTCTGAGGTGGGGTTTATCTGATGGCCACTGAGCGTGATGGCCTCAGGGTCAGAGAAGAGAGAGAAGTTGCTTGGCCAAGAGGCTATAAGGAGGCAGAATGATGTGGTCCTCAGAGCAGGCAGGGAGAGACTGGATTTAGCCGTGGCCAAGAGATCTATTTCATAGGAAAAATGTGGGTGTGCAGAGCTGCTGTGCCCTTGCAGAGTCCAGCCTGGGAAGGGAAGGTGATGCCACCTCTCTTGTGTCTTGGGGGGCAGGTGAACACCGAGAAGGGATGTGAGTCCATCAAAGATGAGCAGGTGGCCAAACTGCAGAGGCAAGTGGAGCGCCTGGAGGAAGAGAACCGGGATTTCCTGGCTGCCTTGGAGGATGCCATGGAGCAGTACAAGCTGCAGGTATTTCTGGGCTCTGCTCTCCCTGTAGGGACCTGCCCCACTGCTGCTTTCCCCCCCCCAGGAGAGCACAGCCCAGCTTTCATGTTCCTCTGCAGCAGGTCTGGGATCCAAGTGTACATAATCACATCTTTGTCATTGCTTCCCAGAGCGATAAGCTGCAGGAGCAGCAGGACAAGATCTCGGAGCTGCATGTGCGCTTGGAGATGGCAATGCCAAACCTCTGCGTGCCCCAACTGCTGCAAAACCTTCACCTGGTGACTGCTGGACAGAGGCCTCATACAGCCCCACTGGATGCTACCCCATCCCTGGGCCTCAACGGGGTTCCCTCAGGGCTCCTTCCTGCTGAGCAGAGTGGGAGAGCCCTTTGCAGGAAGGTGAGGGTGCAAGCTTGTGCAGTTCAGGAGCTGCTGCCTTTTTGCTTAGATGCTCTGTGCTGTAGGGATTCCTTTTTCCCCACCACTGAACATGAGCCGTGTCAGAGGTGAAGTCCAGAGGACTGTGCTCCATCCAGAGAGATTCATAACTCAGGCAAAAGCAGCCTAGCTTCAAAACTGAGGCTTCTACTTCAGTGTTACAGGCAGGTCCTAGATGTGTTCAGTGTCCGAGCAGCAGAAGGCAGGAGGGCAGGCAGCTGAGTCTACCAACACACCAGTTCTTCTGCAAACCCTCTCAGCTCCATTTTCTGGCTTGCTTTGTGCCTGGTGATGTCCAGCTGAGAGCTGCTCTTTCTAACACCAGCTCTCATGCAGCATGTTTACTCCCTTTCCGATCCTCTGCCCTCGCAGCTTGACAGCAACCACTCCTTCCAGGAGGAGGACCTGACAGGCCAGCACCTCAACCACATGCAGTGTTCAACTGGCAATCCAGAGATCAAAGCTGTGGTGTTGAGGAGGGAGCTCAGCCAGGACTTGGAGAAGCCATCAGAGCTGTCCTCAGGAGAGGAGGAGGAGTGGGAAGAGAAGCATTCCCTGTCCCAGTGCCGGTGAGTTGAGGCTGTGCACTGTGCAGTGCCCTGGCAGTTGTGTGGCCTGTCTGTCCCCGCTCTGCTGCGCAGCTCTCGCACAGAGTGTAGAAGGAAATGCCTTTGGGGTCAGTGATTCTGCCAAGACAGCTGCCTGCTGACTGGGGAGCTCTTCACCATCCTTCCTGACCACAGCTGCTGTTGCTGCCTGCATCTTCTGAAGCCTGTGGATCATGAGGGTCCTTACTGGGAAAAGCTGCAGCAGTGCCCAGACCCAGCTGATGGATTTGCTGTTCCTTCTAGAAACGGGATCCAAAGCTGCAGCAAGAAAGAGAGTCACAAGTTGAGCGAGGAGCTGGGTGGAGGCAATGCCCACTTGGTTCAGGAGGAGCAGCTGGAGCTGTCAAAAGGCAAGTAGCAGCTGTAGGTCATTGGGCAGGTGGTGCTTCGTTGGGTGCTGTTGATGTCCCACCTGCGTGGGCCCAGAGGGCACAAACAGGGCAGATGGCAGTCGCCTGCTTTTATTGAGGAGAAACTTGAACTACAGGGGTCTGGCAGGAGCTGTATGTCCTGGTGGGAGCTGCAAGTGCCAGCTATGCTGTGCCAGCTCTTGGCTACAGATCTGAGACCGAATTGTCCTTCCTGCTAAGGTGAGACCTTCCTTACCCAGGAACCTGTGTTGCAGAGGTCTGTAGGAGGAGAGAGCTGCTGCTGGGCCCCCGGGAGCGCCTGCCAGGGAAGGACTGGGAGTGGAGGCTGGTGCAGGCACAGCAGAAGATCCGGGAGCTGGCCATCAACATCCGCATGAAGGAGGAGCTGATCACCGAGCTCGTTAAGACAGGTGCAGAGCTCCTGCTGGGAATAGGAACCCATCCCCCATGAAATCCCCTAGCCATGATCTTGGTCTCTACACTCATCTTCACCTCTCCCTGTGTTGCCAGGGCTCAGTCCGTTCTGTAGGCAGTAGAGCCCTGTGTCTCCATCCCTTCTATCTGGCTAAGACCCTTCCAATCTGCTTTTTTCTTCCCTGGAGTAGTAGAGGGAAAGGGAGCATTTGGCTTTTGTAGCCAGAATTACTTGGGAAGAAAGGAAAGCTCCCTTCCCCGACAGGACTGCGGCTGTAGGGGAGGGGCCCTGGAGGTGACTGCCGGGGGCTGTGTTGCAGGCAAGGACGCGCAGGCTCTGAACAGGCAGTACTGCCAGAAGATCAGCGAGCTGGAGCAGGAGGCAGAGCAGGTGCGGGCAGAGCTCAGCGACAGCCAGAAGCAGCTGCAGGAGCTGGAGAGCAAAGAGCCCTGGGACCCCGGGGAGAAGCGCAGGCTGCAGGAGTGCCGCACGCGTGTGGCAGCCGCACAGAGCAAGGCTCAGGTGAGCGAGAAGAGCTCTGCCCGCCCAGGGAGGCAGGCGGCGGCAGAGCTGGGGGGCAGCTCCGCGAGGGGCACGGGAAGAGGCCGAGCCCAAGGGCAGCTTCCGCGCCCCGACAGGTGCTGTCCAGGAAGAAGCAGGCGACGGAGCGCCTGGTGTCGCTGTCAGCCCAGAGCGAGCGGCGTGTGCAGGAGCTGGAGCGGCACATCGAGCTGATGCGGCGGCAGCAGGGCCAGCTGCAGCGCCGGCTGCGGCAGGAGAGCCAGCAGAAGCGGCGGCTGCAGACCGAGGTCAGCAAGCGGCAGCACCGAGTCAAGGTAGGCGCGGGCAGCGGCGGCTGTGCTGGGGCGGTGACGGCTGGGCTCTGCCAGCTGCTGGGCAGGCCGGGGCGGTTCTGACAGCCTGCGATTGTCTTAGCACGGAGAGGGAGAGGAGGTTTTGTTTAAAGAACACCCAAAGAGCTAGCCCCCGGCTGCTGACAGCTGCTACTTCACACACAGGAGCTGGAACTGAAGCACGAGCAGCACCAGAAAATCCTGCGCATCAAAACGGAGGAAATTGCAGCTTTCCAGAGGAAGCGGCGGAGCGGCAGCAACGGCTCCGTCATCAGCCTGGAGCAGCAGCAGGTGCGGGCAGTGCCAGCCTCTTCCCAGCTTCAAACGAACTGGGCAGGCTGGCAGGGCAGATCTGGAAGTACGGAGCTCAGCCTGAAATGGGATGTAACCCATCCTGCCCTTGAGGAGGACAGGACATAATGTCACTTGTGGCTAGTGGCAGGGGACTTAGATCCTGTCTTACCCTCAGGATCTCTCCTAAATCCCAGCTGTGAAAGTTGTCAGCAGAAGGGCAATGGAAGATGTGGCTTCCAAGGACTCCTTGGTAGCTGGAGTTTTATCTTAGCTCTGCCTCTTAAGGAGCAGGAAGGATAAAACCAATGAAGTCTGGGCTACAGGGGTTGGCAGAGATGGAATAGAGGCAGTCGGGCTCTGATCTCAGCCCCACTGCCCTTTAGTCTGGCAGCCCTGGGCATTGCTGCCCTCTGCACACACACACAAATCCCTGCCTTTTGCTTCCTTCCTCTAGAAAATTGAGGAGCAGAAGAAGTGGCTGGACATGGAGATGGATAAAGTCCTTGAGCAGCGCCGGGCTCTGGATGAGCTGGAGGATGAGCTGAGGAAGCGGGAGGCCATTGTGGCCAAAAAGGAAGCTCTGCTGCAGGAGAAGAATGGCCTGGAGAGCAAACGACTGCGCTCCAGCCAGGTAGGACGAGAGGGAGATACCTCAACCCCTTGTCTGGTTTCTAGCAGAGGTAGGAGGCTGAAAGAGCTGGGTGCCACCTTAGCTGTGCCAGAGGGCTGCAGGGCAGGATAAGGTGGTGTTGGGAAGTGGGCAGGAAATCCACCTGCTGCTGCTGTGCCTCTGAGCTCAGTGTTTTAAAGGCCCTTGGCTTAGGTGTGTGCCTGTGGACTACTCGACTTACAGAGGGAGTAGAAGGGGGCTGAAGGGCTGACTTGCCTTCAGAGCAGTTGCCCTTGAGCATCCACTATCTGAAGGGGGCCTATGGGAAGGCTGGGGAGGGACTATTGACAAGGTCTTGGATTGACAGGATGAGGAGGAATGGGTTTGAAATGGCAGAGAGGAGACTGAAACTGGATGTTAGGAAGAAGTTCTTTACAGGGAGGGTGGTGAGACATTGGCACAGGTTGCCCAGGGAGGTTGTGGAGCAAGAAGCACAGAATAGGATCTTTGATCACGTTGGGTGTTTCTGTGCTCCACAACCTCCCTGGAGGTGTTCAAGGCCAGGCTGGATGAGGCCTTGAGTGACTTCTTCTAGTGGGAGGTGTCCTTGCCTATGACAGGGGCTTGGAACTGACTGAGCTTTGAGGTCCCTTCCAATCTAAACCACTCTGTGGTGCTGCAGGCCCTGACAGATGACATCGTGCGCGTGTCCAGCCGCCTGGAGCACCTGGAGAAGGAGCTGACGGAGAAGAACGGGCAGCTGCGCCACGGCAGCGCCCACGACCAGCAGCAGATCCGCCAGGAGATCAACAGCCTGCGCCAGGAGAAGGATCAGCTGCTCAAGCAGAGGTTGGAGCTCGACAGCAAGCTGCGTCAGGGCACCCTTCTGTCTCCAGAGGTATCTCTTCTTGGGTAGGGCTGCTCCCCTTTGCAAGAGTGTGAGGTAGTGAGAGAGAAGTCCAGACCTGAGCATAGGATCGTTAGCAGCTGCTCCCCCACACCCCCAAACTGCATATCCCAACTTCTTGCTAGCACTGTAGAGATGCTAAGGCCAGGCAGGGCAGGGTGGGACAGCAAACTCTGCTCCCTAGTAACTGCAGCTCTGCCTGGGCAGGAAGAACGGATCTTGTTCCAGCTGGATGAGGCCATCGAGGCGCTGGATGCGGCCATAGAGTACAAGAATGAGTCCATCACCTGCAGGCAGCGAGTTCTGAGGGCCTCAGCCAGCCTGCTGTCCCAGTGTGAGATGAACCTCATGGCCAAGCTCAGCTACCTCTCTTCCTCTGAGACCCGAGCTCTGCTCTGCAAGTACTTCGACAAGGTGAGGCACAGCTGCCCTCTGTGCTGCTGGGAGCTGTGGGACCCGACCAAACTCTTGCTTTCCTCAGCTTCAAGCTTTCTCCCTACCTCCTAATGTACTGTGGTCCTGTAAAGTCCACAAAGCCACAGCACCATGATCTCCACCTGCTGAAACACGCAGGACAAGGGCTTAACTAGTCCTAGATCCCTGGGGTGGCTCTGTCACATCAGTGCAGGCACACACTGCTCCTGCCTACATGAGGTCGCTCTGGCATCCCAGAAATACAAGTTTCCTCCTAAGCATAGAGTGGTTTGGGTTAGAAGGAACCTCCAAAGGTCACCTAGTCCAAGCCCCCTGCAGTGAGCAGGGACATCCTCCACTAGATGAGGCTGCCCAGAGCCCTGTCTAGCCTGACCTTAAGTATCTCCAAGGATGAGGCCTCAACTGTATCCCTGAGCAACCTGTTGCAGCGTTCCACCACTCTCCTGGTGCAGAATTTCCTCCTGCCCTTTGTGTGCTCTACCCAAAAAGCTAACTCCACCAGGCTGGGCATTGCAGGGAAGGCTCGCTGGGCTCTGAAGGAGCTGAGCTGTTCCTTGCTCTTGGGCTCTGGCCAGGTGGTGACCCTGCGAGAGGACCAACACAGGCAGCACATTGCCTTCTCAGAGCTGGAGATGCAGCTGGAGGAGCAGCAGCAGCTGGTGTACTGGCTGGAGGCAGCCGTGGAGCGGCAGCGGCTGGAGATGGACCGGCAGCTCACCCTGCAGCAGAAGGAGCACGAGCAGAGCATGCAGCTCCTGCTGCAGCAGAGCCGGGGTAAGCTGCTCGCTCCTGCACTGGGCGGCTCTGGGCTCTTGGGGGCGTGCAGCTTGACTGGCCTGGTTTTCCCTGCAGAGCACATGGACGAGGGCCTGGCCAGCAGCAAGCTGCAGTACGAGGCAAGGATTCAGGTGCTGGAAAAGGAGCTGAGCCGTTACATGTGGGCAAACCAGGAGCTAAACCAGAGACTGAGTAACATGAACCTCCATCCTGGACAGACCAAAGGTGAGAGGGAACCCAGGCTGGGCCTCTGCTGCTCCTGCCAAGCTGAAAGGGAGTTTGAATTCTTCTCCTTGGCAGTGAGAGCTTAAAGTGGAGGCAGGAGCAGTATGGGTGCAGGTCACTGCCAGCCTTGAGCAAGTGCTCTGCAAGTGCTGAGAAAAGTAGAGGTCCTGCTGCTTGTCTCACTCTACCTCCAATCTTTCCCAGCAGGGATGGAGAGGAGCATTCATGGGGCTGGGGAGAGAGCTGCCCCTGTGCTTGGGCCCTGTGAGGAATGCAGCCTTGGGGAGCAGCCCGTGCCTGAAGAAAGCCAGCGAGCCAGGGAGGAGAGCAGGGACCTGGTGCATGCCCCTTTGCCCTCCACCTGGCGCCGCTCCTCCCTGCCCAGCGACAGCCCCGGGGACCTGCGGCAGCAGCGGGACGCAGAGCCCCTGCTGAGAGCAGGGCAGCCCCCCGAGGGGCACCCCCCACGGAGCCTTGCCCCCAGTGCCAAGCCCCGCAGGGAGCTGCGCAGAGCCAGCCTGAACATCACCCCTGTGCCTCACCACCCTGCCATGATAGACGTGAGGAGAAACCCACTCTAGACACCCTCCACACCAACCTGGCACGGGGCAGGGAGCAGCAGATACCCAGGGGATCCCAAAGAAAGCCTTCCTCCCTCCAGCCAGCCTGGCTGCAGGCCTGCTGCATTCCAGAGGCCTGAGGAAGAGGAAGCCATGACTTCAGCATAAGGGAAATGACAGCAGCCTGCACTCCCCAGGCCACTGCCAGTCCACACAGTGCTGGCACCTTTCCTCCTGCACCCCCAGCAGCTTTGTTTTGCCTGAGTTTCTCCTGGCCTAGAGGAAGCTGCCTGTGTTCCTGCTTACTGCAGGAAGGTGATGTAGTTCCAACCTCCCATGTCTCCTCCAACCAAACCATTCTGTGATACCTTCTACCCTGGCCTCTAACACTAGAAACTTATTTACACTTTGGAACCCTCTGTTGAGGGCTTGCTCAGCCCTAGAGGCCTCAGAGGGAGATGCTCTGCAGCCCTTGTACATAGATTTTTGTAGTAACTTCAGGGGTTTTTTTGTTTTTTACATTTCTACTGTAAGTTTTCTAATAAAGCAGAAGGCATTTATGAAAATCACTTGTCCAAGGCTCCAGTTGTCACTCTGGCTACTTAGACAGGAGCTCTGCTTAAACCTCACTGCAGGAGAACTCAGCTGCTGGCACAGTGTTGCCTTAACGGTTAAGGACCTGCTTTGTAAGTGCTCAGCCAGAGCTGGGAGGCTTCCTACACCAAGCTGCTGGAGGAAGAGCATTTCCAGGCAGCAGCAGAATTGTCTGAAGCACCCAGGATAAAAGTTGTCCTAGTTAAGTGCCACATTACATTGCAGCCTGTAACTTTCTCAGGCTGGGGCAAATTTCTTAGTCTGGCTCTAAGGGAGATTAAATATGGTCCTGTGACTTAGCACTGACATCACCTCAGGAAGAGGGACAAGAGTTTAATTGGCACAGCCAGAAATGAAAGCCCAGGTACCTGCTTTGAGAAGGGCAAGGAGGAAAACCAGCAGCTTGGCTACCCGAGCCAAAAAAAAAACAAGGCACTGCCTCAGCCTGAAATCATGGTGGGGTACAACTACCACAGCCACCATTTGAGGGGGAGCATTGCACCAAGCTAAAAGCCAGCAGCTGAAGCAACAATCACCTGAGCCTTCCACATCCTTGATCAGGCCTGCAGGGGTATTGGCTTTGAGAGGTGACATTACTGAAGGCTTTGAGTGTGGCTGAGCTGCACAAGTTCAGAGTAGTTCTCAACAGCAGAAAATAAATAAGGAAAGAAGAATCCACTCTGAATAGCTCTGAGACTGTTGCTTATTTCCACGCTCATGTATCAATCCACATCCTTGAAGCAAAGCAGTACCTGGGGAGCAGACTCTTCTGCCCCCCTTGTCAGAAAGCAGCAGCTTTCCTGCTGCAGTGCTTCCAGGGGACAAACCTCATCCCTTAGAGCCACATCACAGACTTCTGCAGTGCTACACCTGTTTCAGGATGACCTCACACCATCCTCACAGCTCCCTCTGTATTCCTTTGGCATTTGTCAGGTGTTTTGAGCAATTTGATCATCAATTCAGAGTTAATCTCCTTGCTGTTTTCCCACTAAGCTGTGGCAAACTGGATGTAAACAGAGGGATCCAGTCAGGGTCAAAAAAAGATCAGGGGCATGCAGTTTGTGCTGTACACATCCAATTGCTGCATCCTTCTTCCTGCAGCCCCAATCACCTGCCCATCACCTGGGCCAAAGCCAGATTTCTGATTCAGTGACAATAAAAATTGACACTAGTTTATTTTACAAGGAAGTTGTAGAAAAGTGACAACTTTCCCTCTCCAAGCAGCAGAATTGAACCTTCACTGCAGAACTCAGCTACCACAAGCAGCAGAAGTGCCAGAAAGGCCATGCCAGGCTTTGAATGGGTGGAGAGGTTCTGCAGCTGAGGGTGAAAAAGCAGCTTTTAGAGTGGTCCTTCCTGCCACTGCCATCTACTTGCATCCATTCTACCAAGAGCAGACAGCTCCAGCCCAGCACCAAAGGTAAGGTCCTTGGTTAAAAGCACATTGTGCAGCTGGCAGGAGGCAAAGCTTCCCAAACTGTTCTGGCTCCAAGCTTCACTTGAGCAGCTTTTTCCTCGAGTAAGTCCTGCTGAGGGGACGCTTCCTGGAAGCCATGAGGCGGAATGGAGACAGCTCCTGGCTGGCAGCAGGTTGGAAGCCATCAGATTCCTCTTCTATGGAAGAGAAAGAATAAAGGTTTGCCAAAGTTTACAGGTGACTCCAAGAAGCCAAACACCAACTGGAAACAAGGACACTAAGCCACTCCCTCTCTTCACTGCTACCTCCCTGCCCCTCCCAAACTCCCCAGGCTATGCAGCTTCTTGGAAGCCTGAGATGGAGGCCACTGACTTCAGGACTGGCAGACCCAGCCACAGGCTGCCTGCACACAGGCCAGCCCCCAGCAGGGCACACTGCTGCACTCCCTGGCATGCAGAGCACAGCCAGCCCTTCCCTACAGCACAGCTGGGTACCTGGAGCAGGCCTTCTGCGAGGCTGCGGCATCTGGCCCGGGCACAGCAGCGGAGACTGGGTCAGGGCTCGAAGGCTGCTAGCAGAGAGTGAGCTCTTCACTGGTGGGGTGGAGCCTGGGGAAGCACAGGGACATGCTGCAGCCAACTGACAGCAGTGCTTTCAGGTGAGCTTTAAGCACAGCCTTTCTCCTACCTCAAAACTCCCATCAGTGATGCTTTCGGTTTACCTGAAACTAAGTCTAGGCTGGCACAGCAGCACTGCCCTTCCCCTCTCTGAATAACTGTCCTAGGAGAGAACTGCCACAGCCATGGTGGGCTTGCAAACACAGACCTTGGGTTTGTAGGTACAGAAAGGCTCTTATTGGACCAGCTAGAGGATAAATACTGCTATTATTTTGTGTCCTGAATATAAACCATAGAATCATTAAGGTTGGAAATGACCTCTAAGGTCACCTGGTCCAACCACCAACCCAACACCACCATGCCCACTAAACCATGTCCCTGAGTGCCATGTCTACACTACTTTCTTTTAAAACACCTCCAGGGACAGTGACTCCACTACCTCCCTGGGCAGCCTGTTCTAGAGCCTGACCACTCTTGCAGGAAAAAGTGTGTTCCTAATATCCAACCTAAACATCTCTTGGTGGAACTTGAAGCCATTTCCTCTCTTCTTATTGCTAGCTCAAGAGAGAAGAGACCATCTGGCTTCAGCCTCCTTTCAGACTGAAGGCCTGAAGGTCTCCTCTCAGCCTCCTCTTCTCCAGACTAAACCACTCCAGTGGGGAGGGATTATTTACAAGGTCTTGCAATGACAGGACAAGGAGCAATGGGTTTAAACTGGCAGAGGGTAGATTTAAACTGGATGTTAGGAGGAACTTCTTTACAGTGAAGGTGGTGAGACACTGGCACAGGTTGGCCAGGGAGGTTGTGGCTGCTTCCTCCCTGGAAGTGTTCAAGGCCAGGTTGGATGAGGCCTTGAGTGACCTGTGCTAGTGGGAGGTGTCCCTGCCTATGGCAGGGTTTGGAATTGGGTGATCTTTGAGGTCCCTTCCAACCTTACCATTCTATGATTCATGAATCAGCAAGAGGCTGGAGGAATATTTCCCTGATCTCTCTGCCTTCACTAACACTCCTCAGTAACTAACTCTTCACATCTAGGCTCTTTCCCCATAATTAGCTGCCATGTCCTTTACAATCCACTCTCCCCCTCATTCTCCTTCAGACAGAGAAGCAACAGCTGTGTTCTTGGTTTTGTCTACTCCACATTCTTAATCACCTCTGAATTTCCATGCAGTGCCAACAGCAGCACTTCATTACCTGACAGAAGGAAGACATCATCGTCCCCTGCATGGCTGTGCCGCTCCGGAGTTATGAGCAGGCCTGCTCCTGGCTTCTCAGGAAGCACAGACTCCAGCCTTGACTTGCTTCTGCTGCCTTCATCTGTGGAAGAGGCAGCGAGATCTGAGCTGTGCTTATCCAGGCAGGACCTCTTGGCATCCTGACTCTCCAGCTGCTCTGGTGACAGATCTGTGAAGACTCGCTTCCGAGACCTCAGGCCAAAACTTCCTGCAGCAGAGTCCTCCTCAGCCCTGGCTTCAGAGTCACTAGGAGATGCCTGATCCTGCAGCCTGTAAATGCCTTCCAGTTCAAACTCCCCAAAAGCATTTGTTGCTTTGCTGCTGCAATGCTCCGAGATCTTCACCTCTCCTGTGCCAGCTGCCATTCTACTCTGTTCATCAGCATTCTTCTCACCTTGGCCAGAGCTGGCATTAGCAGTGCTGCCTGCTGCCCTCTTTCTCCGAGGCCAATCGTTGATGGCATCAGGGGTAGCCTTCCCCTTCTGCTTTGGAGAAGGTGTCCATGGAACTCCTGCTTCTAAGGGGGAGGGGGAGGTGGTGGTAGAGGCACAGCTCGTTGGGGTGTAGGACTGGCATATGTAGGTCTGCCCTCCACCCTTCCCAGGTGTACTGTGGAAAGAGCGAAAGCAGGAGGGTGAAACACAGGCAGCTGCTGGCTTCCCGGGGTGCTTGCTGCACCAGGTCACAGCAGGGTCACTGCAGGGGCTCTCTCCTCCCTTGGCTCTGCTGCCACTCGCTTCATGTTGAGCTTCCAGCGGCGAGACAGAGCCAACTTTCTTGATGCGAAGTTTGGGCAGGCCTGACGCCTGCATTTCCAGTTCGACCTCGTAGGTTGGAGGGCTGGCAGGTGGCTTGCAGCCACCTTTAGGAGTGGAGAATTTGGCTGGCAGCTGAGGGTCTCCCATCCGTGCCGCAGCCTCCCGCTGCCTCCTGTCTGCAGTGCAGCGCAGAGAGTAGGCAGGAGACTTGGGCACGGAAGGTGAAGCACTCTGGGCAGACCTGGAGTGCCTCTTTAGACCCGGAGCCTTCAGCCCCACAGAGGCCTCCCTCAGCACAGGTTTTGCTCCCAAGTCATCACTAACTGTTTGAGAACCGTTCAGGAAGGCCTCACAGGTGTTTACCCAGGAGGTGTCCTCCTTCCCCAGCTGCCCAGGGTCTGTCTCAGCGTTCTGCACACAAACCTGCCCTCCAGCAGAGGGCTTTCCAGACAAAGGCGTTTCCAGGTTCTCCAAGTCCTCTCCTGCAGGAGAGCTTTGAGCTGCTACAGGCAGCTGTTTATCCTTCTCTGACGCAGGGGCATTTTCCATACCTTGGGGCTGACAAAGCTGAAGGCTGAAGGAGTTGCCACCACTGTCATCACCACTGTCCTTATTTCCAGGTGTTGAACATGCAGGTGTGGAGTTCTGCCTCCTAGAATGTGTTTCGCATCTGGTCTGGTTGGATGTGTGAAGCCTGGACCTCAGTGAAGTGTCAGTAACCTCTGGAGATCTTTGAAAAGATGGTTTAGATGCACCAAGTTCCCAGCCAGACTCCCTGGCCTGCACATGGGAAGGAGAGGTGATGGCCACAGCCTTTGTAGACCTTCCACAGAGAGGAGAACTGAAGGGAGGCTCTACCTCCACAGCAAGCTGTGGTACTTCTGCACTCAGTGGGCTGGGACAGAATTCTGAACCTAGATCTTCAAGTTTCCCAGGAGTACTTCTGGTTGCCTGAGGTAACAGATCTGCTGGCACCTGGCTTGGCCTCCAAGCACCAGCTGGAGATGCTGATTTCGAGAGGGATCTCAAGGAACGTCTTGGTGTTTGCAGTTCTGCAAAACATCTTTCCTGGGGGGAAGCAGCAGCTGGACTTGAGTCTGTCTGAGGTGGCAATGAGGCATCAAGCAGTGCAAACCCTTCCTGCTCTGGCAGTTGCTCTCCAGCCTCTTTGCAAGAAGGGGAAAGCCTCTCTGCTGGAGAACAGTCCTTAAAGGTTACTTGCAGCGAATGAGGCCTCTTAGCCTTAGCTGCAGCAGGTGGTGACCTGACCCTCTGCACGGGGTCAGAAAAGTACCTTCCCAAACATTTAGCTGCAGTCTGCTTAGTAGCTGGACTTGTGCCAGGAGTCTTCTCCAGTTTCTGTGGTGTCCTGTGGAGGAAACGAGGTGATCTCCTCGGGAAATTACTGGCAGAATTCAGTGGCTTCTGGGCAAACTTCTGAGGAGTTTTTCTAGGAGTCTGTAGGGGGGGAAAGAATCATTAACAAACTCATGTTTGTTCTATCCCAGCAGTATCACTTACCCCACTTAACAGCTACTTCTCAAGGCTGGGGGTTGGACCAGACAACCTTTGGAGGTCCCTTCCAACTCAAACCATTCTATGATTTGAAGTATAAAAGTCATTTGATTGAACTTCAGAGAATCTTAGAGTGCCAGGTTGGAAGGGAACACAAGAATCATCTAGGTGGTGGTGCAGCTGAAATGAGCTGGCCCAGCACCCTGTCAAGCTGAGTCTTCAAACTGTCCCATGTAGGGGAATTCACAGCTTGGGAATCTTAGGAGATTATTCCACTGTCTGACTGTTCTCATGGTGAAAAATAAGAGAAACACTGAATTTAAGATGTGTAGATCTCACTGAGTATGCACAGAAAAATGGGAAGAGAGAGAGAAGTGTTTCTACCTGACAGGCAGGCAGCTCCTCCAAGTGTAAGGAATCTTTTCTTGTTCTCCTCCTTCCAGGTGAATGCTTCACTGCAGGACTGCATGCATCAGTGACTGCACCAAAGAAAAACCTCTTGGGAGTCTGGACAGTGGGGCCCTCTGAGTGCCACTGAATGCCTACAAAGTGGAACAGCACAATTCAGCTAACACCAAGTAACCTGCCAAGAACAATTGTCTCAATCACTTCAGATGTATGGACAAGCAGCACACAAAGCCTAGACCCTGGCATGTTCTTTTCCAGCCAGATGTGAAGCTTCACCAGCATTGTGATTTCCCAACATGAAGCTGATATCCATCTGCACAAAGTGCTTTAGCAGGGGGAAAAAAAAGGTATAAAATAGCTCAGCCTCTTCTTCTATTTATAGCTTGTAGCTTCAGAAAGATCTGGTTCATGGCTAAGGGCTCTGGTAAGTACAATATGAAGAACTAAACAGCCCCATTTACAGCTGATAAGCCTACTGAGAAACCCAGCAAAGATGATCCCATCAGTCAGTGCTTTATGCTGCCACAGAGTAGACAAAGTAAGCCTGAGGATTTCTGTCCCCTGTTTGACAGGGATTTCACTGCACTGAAGCAATGCAGCCTGACAATCAGTGGTATTCTGTGAGAGGGGCCTGGCTGCTTGCTTAAGTTGGCAGTATACTCAGCACAGAAACAGCTGCCTTACCAGCCTCCAAAGTCAGATTCCCAATTGAAAAATAATTACTAGGGATGAATTTCTGTCTGCAGAAGATATTACACCACAGCTCCTGGCTTCTTACACTCTCTTGTAGAGCCAAATCTAATCAAACCCAGAGCCAGCTGTGCCAGCATTTCAGATGAGCAGTATCAGCCTGCTCAAATCCCATTCAGTACCTTCTGGAGCCTGCAGTGAGCAGCTCTCCTCTTCCTGTCCCTGCTGGACTCTGGGCTGTGCAGTGGAATAGAAAGAACCAGAGCAGGTCCTATTCAAAGAGAGCTGTTTGATGCGTGGGCTTCTTCTCAAACCTGCCTCTGAAGAGGAGAAAGGTGGTGCTGATGGAGAAAGAAGGCTCAGTCTGGCAGGGACATTCCTGACTCAAAAGAACAGACCAAGAAGCAGCTTCCACACAGCTAAATGTCTGGCACAGGGAGGCAAGCATGGGAAGAAGAAAGCTTCACCTTCCTTGGGGATGTGGAGTATTAATGCCTACAAATCTTCCTCCTCTAAGTCACCTTCCCACTCAGCCATCTCTCATTTACATGGCTCTGCTAGCATTCCTCTCCACCAGCCACTGTCACCCAGCACAGCCACAATGAACTTTGCCATGCAGCATGCACCTGCCCAGAGAGGTCGTGGAGACTCCTCCTCTGGAGACTTTCAAGACCCACCTGGATGTGTTCCTGTGTGACCTGCCCTAAAGGATCCTGCTCTGGCAGGGGGGTTGGCCTGGATGATCTTCAGAGGTCCCTTCCAGCCCCTAACACTCCATGATTCTATGATCAATTTAAGTCACACCTGAGTTAAATGATTAGCTCATTCTCCTCTCTCTGTATTAGTGATTTGGTTTCCCTGCCTGCCCAACTGCTACATGTCCTTTTTCAGTCACAAAAACCAATCACAGAATTGCCAGGGTTGGAAGGGACCTCAAAAATCAGCCAGTTCCACCCCCCCCTGCCATGCCCAGGGACACCTCACACCAGCTCAGGCTGGCCACAGCCTCATCCAGCCTGGTCTTAAACACCTCCAGGGCTGAGGCTTCCACCACCTCCCTGGGCAACCTGTTCCAGTGTCACCACCCTCACAGTGAAGAACTTTTTCCTAACAGCAAATCTGAATCTATCCACTTTTAATTCTTCTCCATTCCCCCTTTGTTCTAGCCCTCAGATAAGAAACAGCAGCAGCCAACATTAGAGAGACTGCACAGAGCCAGGTGGCCACAGTAGAGCAGTGTTAGGGTCACAGCTCATTTGAAATTCCCAAACATCATCAGGTGCTGGCTTGACAGCAGTTACAGCAGCTCAGAATCTTGCTCACCCTCAAAGTCCTTCCTATATTTTCATTTAAAAGCATTTCTCCCCATCTTCCCCTCTTAACTTCTACTGTACAGGGGTGTCAAAGCAGTGAGCAGCAAGTGGTTCCACCAAAGGAGTGCTGTGCTGCACCTGCAGGGCAGTACAACACTGCTGTACTGCTCAGGAATCACCTCAGCTGAAGCATGCTCCTCTGGAAGCTACACCAGCAAGCCCCACTCCTAAGCAACCAAACACTGCTTACCTTTTATGGCTTTCTCTGGAGATTCCTCTACAACATCAGTGTCACAGCCTGGATCAGAAGACCTTGAGAGACAGCAGACATTCCACCCTTAGCACACTGTTCATATTGACAGAAGCAGACTGAGAAGCACTCCTCTATCCCACAGCAATCCACTGCTTTGTGCACTGCTCTGAGCCAGCTGCAAGCACTCTGCCTCCTGTTAGCACAGCACTGAGCAAGGGGAACTGCCCAGCTGCACAGGCAGCAGTGTGACATGGAAGCAAATGCCACACAAGCCTAGAGCCCATAAAATACACCACAGGCCTTTTCTTCAGGAGCTCTTGAAACAGCAACTGAAACTAACCAGAAGTCAGCTGCAGAAATTAAAGCACCCTGCACATGGTTGTAACAACCCCAAGCACTGCTCCAGGCTGGGGGCAGAGTGGCCAGGAAGCTGCCAGTGGGAAAGGATCTGGGGTTGCTGGTGGATAGCTGAAGAGGAGCCAGCAGTGTGCCCAGGTGGCCAAGAAGGCCACCAGAACCCTGGCCAGGATCAGAACCAGTGTGGCCAGCAGGAGCAGGGCAGTGCCCCTGTGGTGGGCACTGATGAGGCCACAGCTTGAGTACTGGGTTCAGTTCTGGGCTCCATAACCCAGGGAAGACATTGAGGAGCTGGAGAGTGTCCAGAGATCAGCAATGAGGCTGGGGAGGGGTTTGGAAGGGGTCATACAAGGAGCAGCTGAGGGAGCTGGAGGTGTTTAGTCTGCAGAAGAGAAGGCTGAGGAGAGACCTCACTGCTCTCTACAGCTACCTGAAAGGAGGCTGGGCTGAGGCTGGGCTTGGCCTCTCCCCCCAAGTAACCAGCAACAGGAGGAGAGGAAATGGGTTTGAGTTGTGCCAGGGGAGGGTTAGGTTGGACATGAGGAAAAACTTTGGTGAGAGAGTGGTGAGGGGTTGGAACAGGCTGCCCAGGGAGGTGGAGGAGTCCCCATCCCAGGAGGTGTTCAAGAGGCATTTCAGGACATGGCTCAGTGGTCACAGTGGCTGGGTTGTGGTTGGAGTCAATCATCTGAAAGGTCTTTTCCAGCCTTAGTGATTCTGTAATACATGAAGCAAGCAGTACTTCTCCCACTCAAACAGAGCTCAGCCTCCACTGCTTCTCTCACTGCCTTAGGTGAAGATGACACTGACCACAAAGAAGATGCCTGGCTCTTGTGCTCACACCATGAAGACATCTGTTGCTTTAACTGAGTAAGTAGATGTCTGAAGAAAATTCAGAGCAAGCTACTCACCTGCCTTTGATCTGCTTATGCAGCAGCCTCCTGGAGACCTGCTTATGGAGTGGTGTTTCTGCAACCCTCTTGGTCAGTAACTTGTGATGATCTGAAAATCAAGCAAGAGCTGTCCCATCACACAGTTCTAAAGCAGTCAGGACAAACAAAACTAGCTTTGTGCAGGCTCCAGTTTAAGAATGACAGCCAACACAGGATCCTTGTGCCTCAGCCTCCCAACAGTCAGAGTCCAGTGTCTACAGCACCTTCCCACTGCCTCATTAACAGCACTGTGTGCCACCCATCATTAACCTACTGAAACAACTCCTCATGTTCCATCTATCAATCCCAGATCCCTTTTTAACATCAGTTTTCTTTGTAAGACAGAGTTCAGTACCAGTTTCAGTTCCAATCCCATCCTATTCACCATCAAAACACCACAGCTAAGCTTTTTTTCCTCCTTCATTAAAAACAAACAATTATTTCATAGAACTGAGGACACAAGCATATAAATTTTAGCAAAAGCTCTTCCACAACCATCCCACAGATGCAAGCTATGCCCTACCTTTAGTGCTTTCATCAGCACACTTGTATCTCAAGCCTTCCACAGCAGACACTGACTGGCTTCTAGGCAGCTTTTTCCCAGACCTTTTGGATGGTGAAAGTATCTCTTCATTGAAGAGGTTCCTCCTAACCTTTGTAACCTCTGTGAGGAAAAACAAAGCAAGGAATGAGCAGGCTAAAAGGGTAGAGAAAAGGGGGGAAAGCAAGAACAGAAATAAAGCATAGGAAGTTGACAGTGAGGCCACTCTAGATAAGGACATCACATCCTAGCACAGAACAACTTTTCAGACACAAGCACTGTCTCTTACATATTTGCATTATTCCAGCAAAGTACTCCAGAGGGACCTCAGAGCTGCTGCCAGTGCCTGAAGGGATCCTGCAGGAAGGCTGCAGAGGGACTTGTGCTGAGGGGGTCTGAGCCAGGCCAAGGGGCAATGGTTTGGAGCTGAGGCAGAGCAGGGTCAGACTGGAGCTGAGGAAGAAGTTCTTCAGCAGGAGGGAGGTGAGAGCCTGGCACAGGCTGCCCAGGGAGGCTGTGGCTGCCTCCTGCCTGGGGGTGTTGCAGGCCAGGCTGGATGAGACCTTGAGCAGCTGAGTGTAGCTGAGAGGTGTCCCTGGGCATGGTGGGGAGGTTGGAGCAGCTGAGCTCTGAGGTCACTTCCAACCTGAGCCATTCTGTGACTATTTCACATTTCCAGCATCCTTCAGCAGTTTCACCACAGCTCACTGAGCTTTACAGAGAGAACACAAGCTGAAGATGCACCTTTGCATGCAGAAGTCAGAACTCCACTTACCTTGCACTGCTGCTTTCTGCAAAGGCACCTGCTGGGACTTCTCACCAGCAGGACAGTAATGCAGGTTCTCCTGAAACAGAGAAGTTGGAGCCTCATTGGGCAGCCCCAGGCTGTGTCTAACTACTGTGTGCATTAACTGCAAGCTCTGCATCCTCTTGTTGCAGTTTCTCCTTCAATTTGGATCTCTGTACAGCTGATGCAGGCTGTAAGTGAAGGCAGAGCAAGAGCACTCATGTCCCTTCAGAGCATTGCTGCACTCTGCAGATGCAACCCAGAGGGCCCTCTTGTGAGACTTTACCTTCCTGGAGTGGTTCTTGGCTAGCTTGGGGATCTCAATTTGACGCAAGTTCTGTGGTGCTTCTGTCATGCTCCTGTGTCTGGCTAGCACATGGCTCCTTCAGAAAGCACACAAACACCAAGGTAAGGACCAGAACCAGAATTAGCAGTTTAATGACAGCTCACTGTGCTCCTGCAGCCCAGAAGGCAGCTGTGTGCTGGGCTGCAGCCAAGAGTGTGTGCAGCAGGGCAAGAGAGGGGATTCTGCCCTCTGCTCAGACCTCACTTCCCGCCCTGCCTCCAGCTCTGCTGTGCCCAACACAACAACGACACAGAGCTGATGGAGGGAGGCCACAAAGATGCTCCAAGGGCTGCAGCAGCTCTGCTATGAGGACAGGCTGAGGGGGTGCAGCCTGGAGAAGACTCTGAGGGGACCTCAGAGCTGCTGCCAGTGCCTGAAGGGATCCTGCAGGAAGGCTGCAGAGGGACTTGTGCTGAGGGAGTCTGAGACAGGCCAAGGGGCAATGGTTTGGAGCTGAGGCAGAGCAGGGTCAGACTGGAGCTGAGGAAGAAGTTCTTCAGTGTGAGAGTGGTGAGACTCTGGAACAAGCTGCCCAGGGAGGCTGTGGCTGCCTCCTGCCTGGGGGTGTTGCAGGCCAAGCTGGGTGAGGCCTTGAGCAGCTGAGTCTGACTGCAAGGTGTCTCTGCCATGGCAGGAATGTTAGAGGATCTCTGAGCTCCCTTCCAACCTGAGCCATTCTGTGATGATTCTAAACTGAGGTTTGACACTAGGGATAGGAAGTCTTTATCTAGTGAGTTCAGGCTGCAAATTGTGTTGGTACCTCACTTATGGTAAGACACTGACAGATGATTCCCAAGTGGCTGTACTTAACTTTATGATTGGTATCAAAACTCATCTCACAGTTCTCTAAAACTTACACAGATCCCAGAGAGGTCTACACTAAAGCAGAGGTTTGTAACAACACAGGGTCACCTACTGTACAGAACACTCTTTCCCTCATGGAAGCTGCTCACCAACACTACTCTTGCACCAGAATCAAGGTTACACTTCCATGCAGCCAACAATGTCAATTTAAAATGAAACATGAGAGCCTTTAATATTTCTCCCAGCCTTGCAGAGCTATCAGCAGCTGCCAGCTTGCCCCAATCTGCTATGCAGCAACAGAAACATGACTGAGCTGCAGCTTACTCAGCCACAGCCACAGTGCAAGAAGCTGTTATCTGGAATGGTTACCTTCTCTTCTTGGCAGACCTGCTTCGCAGCTCCTCCAGCTGAGCGCTCTCAGTGTGCAGGCAAACGGTGCTGGGAGTCAAGGCAGAGGATAAAGATGGGGAAAGGGCTGGAGATTTGCTATCCAGGGCCACAGAGTCATCACTGAAGAAGTCTGAAGGCAGAGCTGATGCCAGCTTTGGAGGGATTTGTGTACCAAGACCATAGTAAATATCTCCCAGGGTCTTTGGTATAGAATTCACATACCTAGAGCATCAGAGAGAACCCACATCAAATACAACCCCCAAAAAGCCCTGCCAGTGCTGCAGTCCCAAAGCCTGAACTCACAAATTCCTTCTTCATTGTCAGTTAACAAAACAACTTAAAGTCAATGGTTTGGTTTTTTTGCATTAGTTCACTTAGCAGCTATCTTTTCTTCCACCAAGCTAAACCTAACGAACACAGCAAGTCTCAGCTTGAGACAGTTCCAAAGCTGCAGTACATCAGAGCTGTAGACTGGGGTCACTGACCAAAGCACAGGCCCCAGTAACACCTGAGGCATTCTAAAGAACTTACAAGTCCAGTATTTCATCCAGGAACTTGGTGAGATACCCTGAGTCCTCAGTCAGGCACAGAATGCGCAGCATGTCTGTCACCTGGAGGAGAAAAGCAAGCAGGCAGAGGGGTGAAGCTCTGCCAGCTCCAACAGCAGGGGGGCAGCAGGAAATACAAAGCACCACAGTGAAAGCAAGGGAGAAAACTACAGGCTGCAGGTCTGCATTTCTAGTGCCACCCAGAAGCACAGCCTGGTCACTGACTTGCCTCCTCCAAGAGCTGCTCCATTTCGTCAGCACTGCTTTGCAGTGAGGGACACTGCAGGCACAGCTCCAGGCGCAGAAACACCTGCAGGCGGCACCTAAGAAAGAGGCAGCACTCACTGCTCCTGCTGCCAGCACCACATCCACAGCTCAGGAAAGCCAAGGGGGGGAAGCAGCTCCCTTGGACAGCAGTGTGGTGGGCAGGGGAGGTGCAGGCTGCAGTGCTTATCACAGCCCATGTGCAGCTGTGTTTGATGGCCTGTTCGCACCGACCACAGCTTCTCCTTGCAATATTCACCCCAGGTGAAGAATGTTCCACAGGTACAAACAAAGCCACTACTACAAACTGCTAACCAACCCCACAGCACCTCAGGGGAAGTAAAGTGTCTCACTCTCTGACTTTGGTGTCCTTCTGCAAGCCCTGCTGTTGTCTGAGCATTTTGCTGGTCTTCAGGAGGTGGTTCCTGACTCCTTCCACACAGGCTACCTGCAGAGACAGAATTACAGCAAACACTTCGAGTCTGCTCCCTGGCAGCAGGACAGCATCTCTCCCCACTCCCCTCTGGACCTATTCACAGAATGTTAGGGGCTGGAAGAGACTTCCAGAGAGCATCCAGTCTGCCCCCCACCAGAGCAGGGTCACCCAGGAAGGAATCCAGGTGGGTTTGGAAAGTCTCCAGAGAAGGAGACTCCACAACCTCTCTGGGCAGCCTGCTCCAGGGCTCTGCCACCCTCACCATAGAGAAGTGTCTCCTCCTGTGTTCTAGCTTCTGCCTGTTGTTCCTTGTCCTGTCACTGGGCACCACTGAAAAGAGCCTGGCACCTTCATCCTGACACTCACTCCTCAGATACTTGTAGTGATTGATCAGATCCCCTCTCAGCCTTTTTTTCTCCAGACTTCTCAGTCTTTCTTCATTGTTCAAGTCCCTTAATCATGGAATCAGAGAATTGTTTTGGCTGGAGAAGTCCTCTAAGACCATCAACCCATCACCACCATGGGGATTAAACCATGTCCCCAGGTGCCATGTCCACACCTTTCTTGCACACCTCCCTGGGCAGCCTGTTCCTGCCTGCTCCCTTGGGCAGCTCAGTTCTCAGGTAGCCCACACTTTGGAGTGCAGCCACAAAAAGCTTTCTGGCATTCTTTGGGGAACAGCTCCTTTTGTTCTACCTTCTCCTTCAAGGGAAAGAATTCTCTTTTTCTTTCAGTGGCAGTCACAACGAGACACAGGACAGCTGACAGTTTGAAACCACACAGGAGGTCACTTACCTGCAGCTTCTGCCCTTTGTCTGTGGATTTGTCCCTCACAGTATTTTTTTCAATTACAAGTTTACCAGTTTTGCTTTCAGTAAGTTACTTTAACTCTATAAATAGTGCTAAAGGCCATCAAAATCCCCAACCTTTAACTCCTCCTCTCTCCTGGAGAAGCAGGAGGGCTGGATTGGCCAGGCAAAGCCAGACCAGAAGAGATGCTCTTAGAAAAGATGGGTTTTAAAAGGCTGTCTTTGAAGAGGTGAAATCAGAATTGAGAACAATAGACAATGGAAAGGAAGAAGACTTCTGTTGTGATCTGATAAGTGAATTGCATTTTCCTCCACTCCTCACAGCTACCCACAGGTTTTCACTACTGAGCTGGCACAGAGCTGGTGGCTGTGGTTCTGACCACGTGCTACTGTGCACAAAACCCCCAGGTGAGATCAAGGAGAAGCAGCATGAAAAAGTAAGAACTTGCACTTCCAGACCAGTAGTAACCCTGCCCACATGCCCTACCTACCTCTTTCTCTTTGGCATCTACTTTCAAGAACCTTTTAATGGCCATGATCATATTCTGGGCACAGACAGATGAAAGGACTCCCTCAGCAACAGCCTTCTGGTAGCTTGTGGTTAAGTGGCACTGTAGTTCCTCCTCAGTTTCGAAGTCTGCAAAGGGAAATGGTCCAAGTTAACTAAGTGCCTGCTCATCACACCTCACTGCTGAAACACTCCTTGCAGCTGAAATGGGGATCAGAGAAGGTCATCAGAAGACTTTTTCCTAGCAAAGGCACATCCAGACCAAAGAATATCAACAGAAGCAGTGCCAGGTCCAGACCCATGACAAAGAAGTTTAGTTGTGAGTACACCTGCAAGCTCTCAGGTTACTGCAGCAAACTCTTCACTTCTGCAGCCAGTGAACAGATGCTTCCCTCTACTGCTGCTGCTTTAAGATCATCACTTACTCCTTTTTCTCAGATGGAGACAAGGCAGGAAACTATCCCCAGGAGTGGCTGTAACAATGGCTTGCAAGCATTTGTTGAAACTAACTGGGAGAAGGTGGGAAAATAGAACCACTGTGCCAAGCTGAACACACAAACTCAAAGACTGACCTGTTCCCTAGCACCTAGGGCTTCCTTCTTTGCCTTCTTTCTCCCTTTCACAAAGATCTGAGACCAGCTCCTACAAACAGCAGGACTCAGCACCCACCTACTGATATTTTCAGTGCCTTTTCCTTTTCTTCCACCTTTTCATCCAATCTTTTAATTGAAAGCTTCTGTGGAATCTTCTCATTCACTGTTGCTGGGGCACCATCAGGTTGGAACTTCTGAGCTTTTACATTCAGCCTTGCCACATTGAGCATCTGCAGGGATCTGGACATGGTCTTCATCTTCTGCCTGACTGGAGTTCGGGGAACTCCACCTGCAACATCACAAAAAGGAGTTCTACCATCAGGCACAGGGGGCAGGAACTCCACCAAGGTGAATTCTACCTTAATGTCAAGTGAGATCAGCAACCTTCTAGAGAAGAACATGGCCCCAACCTGTGTATTTGTACATGAAACAGACAACCAGCACAGCAGGCAGCTGCTTCTGGAAGCAAAAGGCAAATGAAAGCTGTTGGGCCACAGAAGAACTCACACAGGTATAGCCAGAAGTCACACAACAAAGCAAGCAACCTTCTGTCACAGCAATAGAAATAGGTGAAAGACTTAGGGCTGCATCAGGTGAGTGGGCACACAGCTATGGTTAGTGCACTGAAATACAATGGTTAAGCTCTGGGAGAAGGAAGCATTTGGTTTCTCCAAAAGCTGAGAGGCTGCAGGATTCTCTAGGAGTTGGAGTGGTCCTGGAGGAACTGCAGAGCTCTGCATGACACTTTGCAGCAGCTGTTAGTCACTGCACTGCCTTGCATTAGTGATTTGGGTTGTACTGAAGAAGAGTCCTGACTGACAGGGAAATGATGCTATCCCTAAACAACAAGTCTCAGGCTAGCACATGTCTCAGGTTCATGTATGACAAAGGCTGCTGCAAAGCCTTTGCAGTGCCTGGCAGCATGCACAGCCTGGCCCCAGGCACACATACATCTTTTCCTGTTGTTCCCTGGCCCAGCTGCAGCAGATGTCTCACTGAACTTTCTCTGGTACAGCTCAGAGAGACTTTCTGAGAGTTCCACTTCAGACTGCTCTGCATCATCCTTCCCCTTGGCACAAGGAAACTGCAGGAGCCTAGAGAGAAAAAGAGAAAAAGCCAATTCCATCCAGTTAACAAAAGTGACAGGAGTGGGAGGCACATTCCTTGTTCCCTTGAGCTAGGGTTTGCTAAGGGCCAGTCCACAGCAATATAGTGCAAGCAGCACTCTTGCAGTGCCTGCTCCCCAAAAGCTCTTAAGAGATACAAAAATCCCAAACCATCCTCAAAACAGCTGGAGACAAGAGTAACACCAAGATGGAACCAAGCATGAGCTGCCAAAGGTACAACAGATCTGGCATGGACCCACGCCACAAACCCACCCAGCTTTGTGCTATCCCCCACTAGGATTTTTTGGGGTGTTTCACTGAAGCTCATTGAAGAAAACACATTTGTTCATTCCTACTAAAGGCCAGCTGTGATCACACACCCTCTATCTGCAGTACCTTGCAGTGAATCTCATCTGGAACACCTCTGCTATGAGGACAGGCTGAAGGAGCTGAGCTTGTTCAGCCTGGAGAAGGCTCCAGGGGCACCTCAGAGCTGCTGCCAGTGCCTGAAGGGAGCCTGCAGGAAGGCTGCAGAGGGACTTGTGCTGAGGGGGTCTGAGACAGGCCAAGGGGCAATGGTTTGGAGCTGAGGCAGAGCAGGGTCAGACTGGAGCTGAGGAAGAAGTTGTTCAGCAGGAGGGAGGTGAGAGTCTGGCACAGGCTGCCCAGGCAGGCTGTGGCTGCCTCCTGCCTGGGGGTGTTGCAGGCCAGGCTGGGTGAGACCTTGAGCAGCTGAGTGTAGCTGAGAGGTGTCCCTGGGCATGGAGGGGAGGTTGGAGCAGCTGAGCTCTGAGGTCACTTCCAACCTGAGCCATTCCATGATTAGAAGAGCTGAAGCCTGACCTTTTCCCCAGGAGCTTAGATCATTTTAAGTCACATTTATCACTCCCAAAACCATAGAGACCTTAATTCACAACCATCACCTACCCAAGCTCCCAGCTCCTCCTGCCCACACACCAGGCATAGCAAAGCAAAAGCACACAGCAGCCAGGTACAGGAATAAAAGCACTGAGAGAGCACTGAACTGCACAACTCTGAGCAACACCACAGCCACACTCCCCTGCAAGCAGGGGAAACCCTTGGTCACCCCTTAGAGATGTTTCAGGGAAGTACCTGAATGATTCCATCAGATCTGAGCTCGCTCCACAAGCATTGGAAGCAGGGTACCATGCCTCCAGCACTGCAGGATGCCAGCCTCCTGTGTGGGACAGCTCCCGTTGGACCCACTCGGGCACAGCAGCTGCTTCTCCTGAGAGTAGGGACACAGAAGGAACATTAGAAAGCAACTAAGTGAAGTGGCAGAAGGTTCCAGGCTTCATAGAAGCTCTAAAAACAGATCTTCTCAAACCTTTGCTCCAGAGAGGCAGTTTAATAGACAATATATCAGGAGGGAAGCCATGGAATCATGGAATGCAAGGGAGCTCAGGGCTCAGCTGCTCCAACCTCCCCACCATGCCCAGGAACACCTCTCAGCTACACTCAGCTAATCAAGGCCTCATCCAACCTGGCCTTTGACACACCCAGGGAGGAGACATCCACAACCTCCCTGGGCAGCCCATTTCAGAGTCTCACTACCCTCCTCCTGAAGAACTTCCTCAGCTCCAGTCTAACCCTGCTCTGCCTCAGCTTCAAACCATTCCCCCTTGGCCTGTCCCAGACCCCCTCAGCACAAGTCCCTCTGCAGCTTTCCTGCAGGATCCCTTCAGCTCTAAGGTCCTCCCAGAGTCTTCTCTTCTCCAGGCTGCACACTCCCAGCTCCCTCAGCCTCACAGCAGAGCTGCTGCAGCCCTTGGATCATCTTCGTGGCCTCCTCTGAACTCACTCCATCAGCTCTGTGCCCTTCTGCTGGGGACAGCAGAATTGGAGGCAGGATTGGAGGTGAGGTCTGAGCAGAGCCAAGGGGCACAATCCCCTCTCTTGCCCTGCTGCCCACACTCCCCTGGCTGCAGCCCAGCACACAGCTGCCTGCTGGGCTGCACGAGAGCACAGCTGGCTCCTGGGGAGCTGCTCAGCACCCAACACCCCCAAGGCTCTTTCTTCAGAGGTACTCCTGACACACTCTGCGTCCAGCCTGGCTCTGTGCTGGGACTGGCCCGACCCAGGTGCACTTTGACTTGTTGAAGCCCACACAGTTGGCACTGAGACACTTCTCAAGACTGTCACGATCCTTGTGGATGGCAGTCCTACCCTCAAGTGATTCCAGCACCCAGCTCAGTGCCAGGTGAGCTAAAAACAGCCTCTTTGCAGCCACACCCAAAGGCTTTCTGGGTCAGGGGTAACCTGTGTGACATACTTAAGGAAACCTCCTTCTTAAAGTCTGTCCCCAGGCACAAGCAGCTCTGCTCTATCCACCAGCTAATGGAAACCAACATCCTGCCAGAAGATGACAAAATACAGCAGTGCACATTTCTACATCACATCACAAGGCAAGACAAAAATCAACAAGTCCCAAAACCAAGAGATGTTTCACTACAGAAATCATTAGCTTGAGATTTTTTGCCTCCCAATCAGACCGAAATGATCAAAAGATGAGAAGATTCTGCATTTCCTGACACTTACCCACAATGGCTAGGGAATCTTCCACTGATGTGTCAGCTCTATTCAACACACTGTGCACAACATCTGGGAGGTGGAGAGCATGGTCTTGGGAAGAGTTCTCCACCGCAGCTCCTGCAAGGTTGCATTGCTGAGCTTCAGCAGTCTTCTCAGTCCTGAGCACAGTCAGAACTGCAGTGCTCTCAGACAGTGGTGACAAGACAGCAGTGCAGGGGCAGCAAGTCTTAGACAGAGACACCTCAGCCACCTACATTTTTAAAGGAGGAGAAAAGTTTGTTATCCAGAAATACAGAGACCTAAGGACAGGTTATAAACATCCATGATCTCCTAAAGCATGTCCTGGACTTAGCTCCAAACAAGCTCTGTGCAGTGCAACAAACAAAAGTGTTCATGTCTTCACACAGGATGCACTGGCACTTCTGTCCCATCTCAGTTCAGAGCAGGTATTAGCTGAAGACAGAGAAAAAGATTTACCAGATGCAGCTCTTCAGTCACCAGAGTTCTTGACAGCTGATGAAACAGTGACCTGTGGTGCTCTGCCTGTGAGCTCTGCAGGATCCAGCTCTCTGTGAGGAAGTGGCCAGCCTGCTCCAAGCTCCAACTCCTCAAACTACCTTTCAGGAAGATGTTGACTGGACAATGCAATTGTCTTTGGCTCACAGAAAGTGGCTCCAGAATCACAGCACAGCTTTCCTGTTCCTTTCCTCCTGTGCAAGAATAAGATAAAGCAGAAGTTCTAAAGCAAATGAAATGCAAAAAGAACCCAAAAAACCCACCAAACCAAAAAACCAAAACAAAACCAAATAAACAAAGACCCAAGAGGAAATGAGGAAGAGTTCTGCATTAAGTGCACTGCAAACATGATCTTCTCCAAGCTCTCAAGGAGCACAAAGGAGCCACCAAAGAAAAAAGCTAATGCAGTGCTTTAAAGCTCATCTGTTTTCTCCTGAAGGGGCATTTTGTTTTCTTAGGTTAATCAAACGGAAGGTGAGACAAAGCACATAGGAAAAGGGGGTACACCTATACAAGGTTAAGCCATCAAAGAGCTCTTCATGTATCCCAGCTTCTAGAAAGATGGAAAGGTGGAGAGACTAAATCAGAAATATGGTCTGACAGCTCTCATGTGAGAGGAACTGGAGCACAAGCAGGACTTATTTGAAACTTTGGCTCTTCAACATCTTATTTCTACACTGTTGAAAGGGAAGCTCACCAAAGGCCCTGCACGACAGACCAGGCATTACTGAGCACCCTTAGCTTCTTTATTTTGTTTATTACCAGGCATGCCGAGAAACAATACTCCTTCCTGCTGGGGGAACACTGCTTGAAACACAGAGGGCTTCAAGAACAAGCAGTTCAAAGTCGCATCCAGCGGCAGAAGCGTGGTCCAAGGTACAGTCTGTGGCACCAAGGAACCTGAGTGTCCAAGAAAGCCATGAGCAAGACCTGTCCTGTTGTGACTCAACCCCTGCACTAAGGCTTCGGCTGGCAAAACGGTGCCTCCCGTCTGACGGATCACTTCGAACATTGTCCAGTAGCCGACATGATCTGGGGATTGCATCAGCTGAAACAAAGTAACAGAGGTCTCCAGTCAACACTGGCAGAGAAACAATCTTCATCCAAAGGAAGATTGCAGGCTTTTAGAAAATCTGCCACGGGAAATGGCACAGGGCTGCCCAAGTGTTTTTACAGACTTTATTAGCCTTTGCAGAAAACTAACGAAGAAAATACATTTCCCGTGGAATTTTAAGACTTAGCTGGTATCTTGACCTCTGAACCCCCAGACTGCTTATCTGCAGTTCTGAAGAGCTAGAACCCTCACTGAACTCGAAGCACAAAGCAATACACCAATAAACAGCATGATTATACCAAAGGCTCCACATCTCCTGCTGAACAAAATTTATGCAGCAGTGACTGCAAACCTTTCCCCCCCACTCAGTGCCTCTAACATAAACCTGCTCTCTTCTCACACGGGAGGGCAGCACAGTTGGTCCCCGAGTACTCACGGCTGGGAGCTGCGCGGTCTGACCTCATTACCTGAGTCCACTCGGCAGTGTCCACCCAGAACAGTGCGATTTTCTGCTCTGCGATCAGCTCCTGGACGTTCTTGGACAGGAGTTTCTCCGCCAGCTCCTGAGCCGTGGGCGGCAGATGAGGGGAGGAAGGGGCCTCACTGCCCGACACGAACTGCCGCAGTTCCCTCCGTGAATGAGGGCAGGGGGAGAAGAGGAAGATGGCGTTCACAAAGCCCTCGGGGGGCGACTGGCTCTCGGGAGGGTCTGCGGCGGCCAGCCCCCTCCTGCGGCTCCTGCGCAGCGGCTTGGCGGGGGACGCGATCTCGGGACGGTCCCACTGGAAATCCAGGAGCGTCTCCTTGAGGCCGCTGTGGGTGAGGGCAACGCGTGGCGCCGGCCCGGGCAGGACGGCAGCGGGATCCCGCGCCCCGAACCGCTCTGCTAACTCTTCCTCGAAGCGGAGCCAGGCGCTGGGCCCCGGCGAGCGGAAGCCGCCGCCCCGCGAAGCCCCGCCGCGACCCCCAAGCGAGTCGAAGAACCTGAAGGCCCATCGGAGGCGGGGCAGGCCGAAGCGGCAGCACAGGTGGTTGAGGAGCCGCAGGGCGCCGCGCTGGAGCCGCGCACGCCGGCCTGGGCTGGCCACATCCAGCAGGAACACCACACTGTGGGAGCAGGCCATGGCGCCCGCCTCAGGGGCACCCACCGGCGGCCGCCGCCCGGCCTGGAGACGCCTTCAGAACGCAGCTGCCGCCATCGCCTGTACGACTGCTGGCGCCTTCACCAAGCGTGTTCTCATTGGCTGCCTCCGAGCGCCCGCCCCCTTCATCCCTCGCTCCCCATTGGGCCGCGGCGGCAGTGTTCCGCCTGCGCAACGCGGGCCCGCGCTGGCGGCGGGCGAGACATACGACGGAGGGGCGGTGCCGCAGATCGAGTGATGCTCTCTGCTGATTGGCCGGACGCAGGGTACTGCGGAGAGCGCGGCGTTCCATTGGCGAGAGTTCGTGACGAAAGCAGAGGGCGAGGCCCGCACCCGGCGCGATCCGATTGGTCGCTACCGTCAATTTAAAATTTAAAGGCGGCGGCCGCGGAGGGCGGTGACGTCTTTGTTCTCCTTTTCTGATCATTGGGCTCCAAGGCGGTGACGTCACGATCACGTCACCTCCGTGACCTCACTGCGGCTGGGCGGGGTCCGTGAGGCCGGAGCGTGTGGTTAGGGGATCCCGGCAGGGCAGCCCCGGGGCTGAGCCGCAGGAGGTTTCCCGCAGCCTGCACCCGCGCAGGCTGCCGCTGGCCGCTAGAGGTCAAGGCCGGCCCACAAACAGCTGCCTCTGCACCCACGGCACCCGGCAGCCGTCTGCGGGCAGGCCGAGCCCCGGGCGGGAGGTACAGCGACAGGCAGGAGTCCTGCGGCGCTCCGGGAGATATGGCCGAGCTCATCTTCATCCCAGAGGCTCCTTGGAGCACAGCAGGCACAAGTCGCGGCCCATATGGGTGAAGAAGGTGCAGGGCCGTGGTGCCTGGACCGGGGCTTACAGGCGGAGGGGGTGCAGGACAAGGACCCTGGGTTGTCATTAACCTTGCTCCTGAGTGTTACCTCCCTACGGATCTTTGGCCACACCTTACCCCACGGGTGTTAGCAGTCAAGGTGTAATCCAAGTGTGGGTGAATTGCACTAACAGGGAGGAAGAGGCCCAGCAGAGCAAAGGCACCCAGATGTCCGCACCATACTTCTCTCCAGAGCTTGAATGCCCCAGTCTAAACCAGTGTCACCAGCAGCCAGTTGTATTTATAAAGCAACAAAGCAATAAACCACACATTGGGCTTTTCTGGTGACTGGACGTAAGCAGGTTTAATGAACTGCAACAGGAAGCTGATCTGCTTGGGTGCACAAGAGTACCCAGCCACCAAGTGCAGGGGAAGGACACTGCATCTCCCCGCTCCAAAGGGTGGCAGGCAGCCTGCAGTCCTGGTGATGTGGGCTCCCTAGGGAGCCATGAGTCCCTCCTCCCAGCTGAGGCTCCTGTGTGGCCCAATGAGGCATCTTGTGCTGCTTGTCAATCACTCTCCCATCTGAGTCCTGAAGAGTCATCCCCACTGTGCTGCCACTGCCATTGCCCAGCCACTGGCATCCGTCCTAGCAGCCTGCTGAGGACACTTAGCAGAGTGTGACCAAAACCTGCCTTATCACATTCCACCTGGGACCAGAAACAAACTTGGAGCACAGGGGAATTTCCCAGCAGAGCTTCACAGTTCCCAACGTGGGAATTGCCACTGGCTGCTCAAGCCCCTGCTCCTTTCATGCTCACTCCAGCATATCTGTTCTTGAAGCTCATCCAGCTCTCGGGAGCACTGATGAGACAGTGGCTGAGCCCTGTCCTGTTTCCCAGTTGTGGCAGGCAGAGTCTTGCACTGTCCCTTGCTTGTGCTGCTTGCAGAAACATTTGTTCTCTGCCTGCCCCCAAGGACACTGACTTCACGCTCAGAGACCTCAGCTTCTTTCGGGACAATCATTTACTTGCTGATAAATGCAGTTTCTTGGGAGGAGGGGGAAGGCCCAAGAAAAATCATTTGTGAATCAGGCTGACATTTGGTTGGCACTTTGATCCAGATAGGGTTGGGGTTGTTTTTTTATGTAGGTTAAAAATGTCTGGCTTTATTTTGACCCTTTGCCAACATTTCTCTACAACTGATATTTGACAAGGACTGAGAAAACCCAGACCTAAATGAAGTGTTTGATCTGCCACCATCTCACCACTCTGTCCCTCTTTGGTGAGAAGTTTGTTTCCTGTTCTGCTGAGCCAGTAAAAAAGGAAAAAAAAGGGGGGGGGGAGGTGGTTTGCATTGACTCAGATGCTTTGCTCTCAGAACACTCCTCAAGGACCTGCACATGCAATGAGTCACTCTTGATGATGGGCAGTGCCCACAGACTCACTTGTGCTGCATGAAGGCTTCTGAGCCTCCAAGTGCCTTCTCTACCCAGTATGTCCAAAGGCTGCTTGGTAGTGGCTGCCATTGCTTTGCCTGCTAATTCCAGAGAGCAAGGCAAGCAGGGCAAAGGGCTACTTGGTGGATCTCCAGCTAGTGAGAGAGCTCCAGGAAGAGAAGGGGACAGCTGGAAGAGTTGGCTGTGTTTCTTCAGCCTTAGAGTCCTTGGAGGTGATTGTGGCCTGCATGTAGCATGACATGAGAGGTCATTGGTACCTCCTGGAGATGCAGCTTCCTCAGTTCTTTGTCTTAATGGGAGAGGATTGGATCTGCCTCCCTTCTCCTCACCACTGAGCTAGGCAAGGCAGTGTGAGCTCTGGGCTAAACCCAGCCAGGCTCGCTGCCTGCTGCATGCAGGCTAACCCAGCCTCACATCCCTGCCCTGGAGTACTTCTGGTATTGCCTGGTTTTACCTGGCTCTCCTCACTCCAGTGAATCCTTGGAGCTGCCAGGAGATAAAGGAGGGAAAGGCAAGGGTAAGCAGGTAGAGATTGTCAGGCCAGTGCCCTCAGCATTGCCAACAGCAAAGGTGCTTCCTGCTCTGTGCTTCCCTGGACACCTCCAGACCCCCTCGGCTTTGCAGTCACCTCTTGGAGCCAGCCCAGCACTGGCTGTGATAAGATCAGCCAAGAGAGTCTGCAGTGACCCAAGGAGCTCCCATTCCCTCCCTTCCAGGGTGAAGCTGCAGCAAGGCCTCCAGGCAAGAGGGAAGGAATTGTGTGTGCCTTAGATTTTGTTTTCACATCTCTCAAATACTTTTAGTGCTCATAAAAGTGAGAAACTGGGAGAGACCCAGCTAGGACCAGTACTGTACAACCCTTACCCAGAGCCTTCCCAAGGCAACTGAGACCTCACTGCTGCCAGCCATAGTCCCAGGTCTCCAGAGCAGACAAACACACCTGCCCTTCTTCCCCCAGCATCTCACTCCTCTGATTTTGGGGCAAACCTTGCTGCTCTCAGGGGTCCTGCATGTGATGGGCCAAATTCAGGTGTGGAGTTTCCAGCAGGGCTTTTAGTCAGCTCAGCATTTGTGACTGGAGCATGGTGAAGTCTGCCCCACGTGTCCCACCACAGGCACCTTGCAGGATGGATGCAAAGGGCTTGGTCTAACTCACCACAGGAAGCTCTGTGCCAGCATCGCTGTAGGCGCCTGTGCTGGCAGAGCCCTATCAGCCTTCCCAACGTTACTCTGGCCCTGCAAAGAAGGCTGCAGAGGAGCTGGTCCTTTAATGTTAGCTCTCCCAACACGGCGGGCACCGGAGCATGCCAGCTCTGATTGGGCCGTAGTGGCAAAGTGCTGATCTGCAGGCCGGTAAGGAGAGGCAGCACAAGGCAGAGCAGTGGACTGGTGGGAATGCCAAAACCTTTTGTTCTCGGCCCCTTTTGTCGGGCTGGGAACAGCAAGTGGGATAAAGCTGCTACCTCCTGGGCCGCGCAAGGGCTTTGCAAGTTGCTTTTCTGGGGATGCTGCCATTTCAGTGAGACCATAGATTAGAAAAGCTCTGCGGTTTGGTTTCTTCTGCTAATCACCAAACATAGCTGCTGGTGGCTGTGCTACCTTCCCAAGCTCCCTCGTGGTTTAAAATGCTCCCCTGTGCTTTTGCATTGCCATTCTCGAGAGGTGCTCTGGGGCAGGGCTGAAGGCTGGTCCTGCCACGCAGCTGGTGAGAGAACATGTGACTGTCAACAGTGCTTCCAGCAATTAGGGCTCAGGTATTGTTTAGGGCTTTCGGCCTCTTTCTGTCTGGTGATCTCATCTTTCTGGTGCCTACAGCTCGATTGCCCTGCAGAAACCTGGTGAAATGGGAGATCTGCAAACAGTGGGTGGGCCCTGAGCAACACTGCTGCAGGGACTGAGTGCCCGTCCTCAGGACAGCAGCAACGACATCCACCTGCTTTAGGTGTCCCCAGTCTAGCCACAGCCAGCTGAAGGTCTGCTCATACAGGGCAGAGGCTGGGTAGAGGAGGTTCTCTTCTCCTCGGCCCTGGCATGGGCAGGAGGGGAGTGGTCCAGCCTGGATCCTTGCCAAGACAAGCACAGCAGTGGTTTGTGACCTCAACCTTCCAGCACCCTCCCAGAGCTGCCTCCCAGAGCCTGCACCTCAGTGCTCTCCCATGGTCTGACATTCACTCCCTGTCCAGGTTTATTTGCTGTCCTACTCCCACCCAACCCTTCCTGGTGTGCCTGGATCACCAGCTGGTTCTTCTGCCATACTGCAGTGCTCCTGAGCTGCACCAGCCCCACCTCTTCCCAAAGCTGCCTCTGCCCTGCTGCCTGCTTGGGGCCCAAATGAAGTCGGAGAATGTTTTTGGTGGTGTTTCTTTTTTTTCTTTTTTTTTTTTTTTGTGGCCATCAGTCTCTTCAAGACCATCCACAGCATTTTCCTGCCATCTGTCATTTCGAGAAGAAAGAAAACAAGTGAAAATAATAAACTCAAATTATTGCCTAATCAACACAGAAATCAGTGCTGCTTGCTCAGCCTGCGGGCCACAATTAGATGCCATCAGCAAATCTGGGCAGCTTGCCTGGGCTGTAGTCTTTCATCTCCTGAAGACTGACAGGCATCTTGGGGATCTGCAGGCAAAGGAAGGAAGTGGGATTCATTTGAAGGACTTGCCCAGCTCTTTGGGGAAAGAGTACATGGTTCAAAACTTGGGGATAAAAGGAGCAACGTGTTTATGTTTGTTAATTAAAGGAAGCCTAATACCAGAGGAGGAGATGTTTCAGCTGCAGTGCTGAGGTCTCCTGCACCATCTCAGAGTACTGCCCTGGTTTGTGCAGCCCCAGCCCAGCTCGTGCTGCCGAGAGGGTGCTCAGGGTAAGCCACTCCAGGAAATGGATGAGACGTGTCACTTAAGCATCCTTATAGATATATGGCAGCCTTGGCAAGACTGTTGCATGTCTGTGGATCTTGGCATTTGGGTGGAAGCACAGTATCTTCCTCCTGGGATTGCTCCACAGACTGCTTTCCCAAAATCCCAGCCCAGTGACTCAGGCTGCCTTGGCATACATGTGGGGAAGCCCCCACAAGTCATCTTCTGGTCACCAGAAGGGAGCATGGCTCAACCTCACTTACTCTTGGTCAAATTGAGCACTGGTTAAGGGGTGGGCAGCCCAGGGCAGACCCTCATTGCAGCAAGGCTGTCTCCCCATCTCTGTGCCCTAGAAAGAGGCTTGCAGGAGGAAATGGACCCTGGTGACAGTTTGGTGTTGCCCAAAAGGCTCTTTGTGGGATGGTGAACCTGTCCCTGCTGACCTCCAGCGTGGCTCATAAGGTGTGGTCAGCTCTCCAGATGCATGATGCAAAGCAAGGAGCAGGATGGTCTCACCTTGAGACAAAGGGACTCCCGGGGCTGCAAGACAGGGGCTACAGCTGCGAGCTGCAGCAAGGGGCACTCTGCCTTCACCCGTGATGCCAGCTGGGGAAAGGAGCTTGCAGAGCTGGGTGGGGTGGTGAGGAGAGCATGCAGTGAAGGGAGAGGAAGAGCTCAGGGTGGCAGGAGTCAGGATGCTCCTGCAAGGGGAAGGGAAGGGGTGTGGGGCCGGGCACAGCAGGGGGCAGGGCACCCGAGCTCCACTCCCCACTCACAGCGGCCTCCAGTCTGCCCGTCCGGAGGGAGGCAGGGCTCAGAGGTGCCCAGAGCAGCTGGAGGCAAAGGTGCAGAGATCTGTCCCTCCTCCCAGGGAGGAAGGGGGGAGAGGAGCAAGGCTGCCGAAGCTCTGAAACGTGATCCTGCCGCAGGCACCTCCCTGGGCCCCACCTCGCCCTCTCCAACTTATATATGGCACTGCCTTGGCCGAGCTCGGGGGACCTGGGTTCGCACGGGCTGGGGGGGTCTCTGGGGACCCCGGTGGATGGAGCGGCAGAGGCACCAGGGGATGGCCAAGAACACCTCCATGCGCTGGCGGCTGCCGCTCGTCTGCCTCCTCTGGGAGCTGGCCATGATCGTCCTCTTCGGGGTCTTTGTGCGCTTCAGCCCCGAGGCCGACGCGCACTGGGAGGAGGAGAAGCGAGAGCTGAACCTGACCAGCGACATCGAGAACGATTTCTACTTCCGATACCCGTGTGAGTACTGGGGCAGCCTGGTCCCGCTGCTCCCCATCCCATCCCTCCCATCCCAACCATCTCCGCCAGCTGCTGGCAAGTTGAGCCCTTGGCTCCAGGCGGTTTTGGGGTGCACCAAAGGACGAGGAGAAGCCTCGTGGCTCTCTGGCGCTCCCGGGGCTCTGTCAGCAGGGCACCACTGCACCACTTCGTGACGTCTGTTTGCCAGGAATAGGGCTGACGTGTTCCTAGCACCCTGCTTGCTGCCCCCTCCCTCAGCTCTGGATCAGAGCAAGCTTCTCTGTGCACACAGAGAAACGGCTGTCAAGATGCTGTGACATCTTCCTCCCATTCCTACATCCTCCCCCTTACAAGTAAATTACCCTTTAGGCACTGGCATTTTGATGCCAGAGCCCTCACAACCTGCCAGGCTCCCAGGGCTCTTGGGTCACCACATCCTATTGCCACGGGGACTGTTCAGGTGGTGAAAGCCCATTTGGCCAGGCAGTGCCTTTGGCCAGCTTTGATCTCCAGGGCTGGTCATCCTTGTGAGGCATTCAGCACAGGCTGCTGCTGTAGGCAATTGTTTCCAAGGAAGCAACAGGCCTGAGTCATGCATCTATTTAGAACATTTCCATTAAAAACACCTGCTAAATCAAAGCAGCTATAGAAACCTGTGGCTGCTGAGGATTAACTAGCTCAGAAAAGGATTTGCTTACAGAAACCCACTGCTCAGTCAGCCTCCAGGTTGGTTTATGGCCATGGCTGCCCTGGGCTCTCCCTAGAGAGATCTACCCTTGGGACTAAGGTCTTGCAGGGCGGCACAGAGCAGCAGCGGTGCCTGAGGGCTGTTTTTGTCACCGATGTGCTGGAGGACATTAAGAATCCAAGAAAGAGCTTGTAGGAGCTAAGGATGTGACATCTCTTCTGTCCTCATGTTCCAGCCCCGCTCTGCAGCACCAAATGCTCCTCCTCAAATGGATTCGTAGGATCAGAGATCACAGGATGTTAGGGGCTAGAAGGGACCTCTGGAGATCTTTGAGTCCAACCCCCTGCCCAAGCAACTGAATCAAGCTGGGAGCAGCTGCTTAGTTCAGTTTAGTTTTGATTGACATTTCTGTTTCAGACTTGAGGAAGGGCTGACATACCCAAAATCCCAGCTGGTTTTCCTCCGTAGTCAGAAAATATTCTCTCCCTGCAAAGATGGACTATCATGGCAAGGTGGTCTAGCCCTGGCATTGTGATCCCTGTGCCCACCCAGCACTGCTCAGAAGATGGTGTGATGGCTACACACCTGAGTATCCACAATGATGTGTCTGTGACCACTGCTGTACACAGGATTTGCCCAGGATGGCAGTGGGACAGGAGTGACAAACTGCCAGATCCTCCCAGCCCAGAGATGATTGGCAAGGCAGGCAGTGGGAAACCTATGGGTGGCTGTGCCAGTGGTGCCCATTGCCAGGTCCAGTCAGTGTCACAGTCCCTTCTTGTTTCCTGTCACACACTGGTACTCCCGAATGGGCAACCCATCTGCTTTCTAGAGAAACAAGATCCTTCCACTCAGGTGGCACTTCCAAGGGCCAAACACTTCCTCTCGGTAGTGGTGCCAATTGTCCTGCCACAAAAGCAGGGTTACAAACATTTTGGTGCATGGCAGCACCTGGGCTGCCTCCGAGTGATGCCAATGTTGTTCTTCCCAAGGGAAGGCAAATGCGAGAGTTGGCAAAAGGCTTTAGGCTGGCTGCAGTTTGAAGCCCTGCTCTGCCTCCTGGGTTGCACAGGGTCTAACACCTTCTGTGTTTTCAGAAGGTGCAGCATGACCTCTGAGCTGCCTGCTTCTGCTTTTAGGACGAACATGGAAATATGTAATGCAAATGGCAGGAGTGGAATTCTAGCTGTGTGTTGTACTGCTGACACTGGAGAAGAGAGGTGGGGAGAATAAATACACCTGCAGAGGAGGAGTCTGGGGCATCACTTGGTAAAACCACAGTTAGGAAGCCCAGTTCTCAGGACAAGCAGAGAAGTGCATTTGAAGACCTCAGCTGAGCAGTCCCAGCTGCAGGGCTTGTCTCCTTTCTCTCTTTATGACTGGTTTTGTAGGCATGAGGGGCATTTGAAACCCAAGCACATCAAGCAGTCTCTACAGCGTGGCACAACATTGCTGGAGCTTGTCAAAACATCCTTAAACAAGCTGCAAGACACTGTAAAGCACCAAAGGACAAAAGCCACAGCTTCTGCAGAGCCACGCTGCACCCGAAATACTCACCCAGTACCTAGTGGAAGCAGCAGGCACAACCAACCTATCCCAGACCTGTGGGAGCAGACTGGGGGCTGCTGAATTTCAGCACAGCTTTGGTGTGGGGCAGATTCACTCAATTTCCTTAGCTTCGGGACTGCCTTCTGGCAGGCAGCACAAACGTTGCCTGTTAAAGTGATACAGTGGTTCGTGTGCTGCACAAAGCTGCACTCGCTGGTGTAGCTCCATCGGTGCTGTGCTCCAGCTCTGTGCTGGAGGTTTGCTGGTGGGAGCGTCCTGTGGGGGATCCCAGCCCTGTCTCCTGCTGTTTTCATGGGCAGTGGCCTGCAGCAAGAGGGTTGCATGGTTCAGTTTGTAAGTATGCAGCATTTCAGCTCACTTAATGGCAAAGGCAGGCTTATCTGATGGAAACCTGCAGCATTAAAGAGCACAGCAGGTTTACTGCCCTGAGAAGCCCTTGGAAGAGGCTCACACAGGTCTGGTTTCCCCCGGGGAAGGGCATCTGAGGGGCTCTGCTCAGCAGGTCTGAGCATTTGTGGGAAGAACTGGGTCTCTCTGGTTTGAGCACTCAAAATCTCTCAAGGTGGGGCTCCTGGGCTCGAGGGTATTTTGCCACTGATTTCAGTGGCATTTAAGTGTGTGCTGTGTTTGTACTCTCCTTGTTCTGAGCCGTCACCAGGACCCCACCTTGGATGGACCTACCCAAAGTGACCATTTCTGTGTTTTTAACAAACTTCACTGTTCATGTCACAAGACATTGTCTGAGCTTTATACAACAGGGAGGGGAAAACCTATCTGAATAAAAACCTGTTTTCCTTTGTACCCTCCATTAGTCTCCAGTCTCCTCTTGCACACAACTTTTAATAAACTTTTACTTTCCAAACTGAGCTGTTTAACCAAAAGCCAGTTTCTGAGAGCTGAGCAATTTTCAGGCTCAGAAATGTGTGGGTATGGGTCAAACACACATTTTCTCTTTAACTTGCCCTCTGCTGCCACTGGTGCAGTTAGCTTCCTTTCACCACCAAGTCCAATCAGCACCCACAGCCCTGCTGTCCCCACAGAGCTGACAGACCCTTCCCTCTGCACAGCTTTCCAGGATGTCCATGTGATGATCTTTGTGGGCTTTGGCTTCCTCATGACCTTCCTCAAGCGTTACGGATTCGGAGCTGTGGGTTTCAATTTCCTCCTTGCTGCCTTTGGGATCCAGTGGGCTCTGCTGATGCAAGGCTGGTTCCACTCTTTCAAGAACGGGAAGATCCTCATTGGAGTGGAGAAGTAAGGAGGAGATGGGCTCTGGGATGCCATCTCTTGACTGGCCAGTGGAAGAGCTGTGCTGGGAGCCAAGCAGCTGGCAGTGCCAGTCCCTCTCTTACATGCAGACAAGTCTTTACAGTCTTCTTCCCTTGCATACCTCCATTTGCTTTCCACCCTTTGGCCCAAAGGTAGCAGTCATTATGGGGGTACTGCTCAAAGGGAAACATGAGGTGAGTGTCACCTCTTAGTCCCAAGCCAAGCATTGTGGATGCAGTGCCCATGTTAATTAAAAGCTCCCTTCCTGGGCAGGGCATAAGGATGGGAGGAAGGTCAGTGGGAAATCCAAAGCTGTCTCTTAATCATCTGTTCTTCTTTGGGTGGGATCTGAAGAGCTGTGGGTGAGTTACCAAAGAGTATTTGCTTCTTAAACCACAGTTTTCCTTCCCCTTTTCCAGCCTGATCAACGCTGATTTCTGTGTGGGCTCTGTGTGCATTGCCTTTGGGGCCATCCTGGGCAAAACCAGCCCCATCCAGCTCCTCATCCTCACCTTGTTTCAAGTTACACTCTTCTCAGTGAATGAGTACATCCTCCTCAACCTGCTTCACGTAAGGCTTGGCTCTGCTCCTTCCTCTCTGTGTCTCTCCCCAGATTGTCTGCCTTTTCTATGGCTTCACCAGAGGAGCATTTGGAATGCAGGAATTCTGCAGGAATGACCAAAAAAGTAGACAAATACAAAGGAGAGAGTCAGGAGTGCTACTTCCATCAGAAGGGAGATCTTCTTGCCTTTTATACACAAGCCTGGCAATTCAGTGTCCCTCTGGCACAGCTGCTGAGGCAGACAAGGAGGCTGAGCACAAAGGAGCAGTCACTCTCTTCCTGGCTGAGGTTTTCCCTGCTGGGATATGGGTGTTTTAGGAGGCGATCAAGTTACAAAGAGGATGAGTTATCTGCTGCCAGAAGCAGGGGTCCTACTGGGTCCTGACCTGCAAGGGAGGGTTGGGAGGGCTGAGAAGCAAACGAGCTCCCAGAAGACCTGAGCACACTTGGGAGCCAGCTTGGCTATTGCTGCAACCTGCTTGCCATGGGGACAGGTCAGAACCTCCCCTCTGCCTCAATGCCTTCCAAGGGGAAGCTGAGGGGAATGTCATGGCCATCCATAGGACCAAGTGAGCAGAACAGCTAAGCAGGACCAGAGCATGTTTGTCCCCATCTCCCCACGACTGAATGCAGGCTGGAAGGATAACTGGGCAGACAAACTGGGCATGATGTAAAGCAGACCTCAACTCCAGGATGAGTGGAAATGGCAGAAGTAAGCCTCTTTTTCCTTGGTTGCAGGTTAAGGATGCAGGTGGCTCCATGACCATACACACCTTTGGAGCCTACTTTGGCCTCACAGTGACACGCATCCTGTACAGACCCAACCTGGAGCAGAGCAAGGACAAGCAGGCTTCTGTGTACCACTCTGACCTCTTCGCTATGATTGGTGAGTCAGCCTGCACCCTGGGGCTGCTGAGACATGCAGAGCACTCAGGGCTGCTAGCATGTGCAGACCACTCAGGAGTGCTGGGACATGCAGAGCACTCTGGGCTGCTAGCATGTGCAGACCACTCAGGAGTGCTGGGACATGCAGAGCACTCAGGGCTGCTAGCATGTGCAGACCACTCAGGAGTGCTGGGACATGCAGAGCACTCAGGGCTGCTAGCATGTGCAGACCACTCAGGAGTGCTGGGACATGCAGAGCACTCAGGGCTGCTAGCATGTGCAGACCACTCAGGAGTGCTGGGACATGCAGAGCACTCAGGGCTGCTAGCATGTGCAGACCACTCAGGAGTGCTGGGACATGCAGAGCACTCAGGGCTGCTAGCATGTGCAGACCACTCAGGAGTGCTGGGACATGCAGAGCACTCAGGGCTGCTAGCATGTGCAGACCACTCAGGAGTGCTGGGACATGCAGAGCACTCAGGGCTGCTAGCATGTGCAGACCACTCAGGAGTGCTGGGACATGCAGAGCACTCAGGGCTGCTAGCATGTGCAGACCACTCAGGAGTGCTGGGACATGCAGAGCACTCAGGGCTGCTAGCATGTGCAGACCACTCAGGAGTGCTGGGACATGCAGAGCACTCAGGGCTGCTAGCATGTGCAGACCACTCAGGAGTGCTGGGACATGCAGAGCACTCAGGGCTGCTAGCATGTGCAGACCACTCAGGAGTGCTGGGACATGCAGAGCACTCAGGGCTGCTGGGACATGCAGAGCACTCAGGGCTGCTGGGACATGTAGAGCACTCAGGGGTGCTAGCATGTGCAGAGCACTCAGGGGTGCTGGGACATGCAGAGCACTCAGGGGTGCTGGGACATGCAGAGCACTCAGGGCTGCTGAGACATGCAGAGCACTCAGGTGCTGGGACATGCAGAGCACTCAGGGGTGCTGGGACGTGCAGAGCACTCAGGTGCTGGGACATGCAGAGCACTCAGGGGTGCTGGGACGTGCAGAGCACTCAGGTGCTGGGACATGCAGAGCACTCAGAGGTGCTGCACTCCTTTGCAGAGGGCTGGTCCCTGCTATGTCTTCTGGGAAAAGCAAACTGAAAGCAGAATCTGGGGCTGAGAAGCTCTGCATCCTGTATCCACCTCTCAGAGCTACTCAGATCCCTTCAGCAGTAGCTGGGCTGGTGCCTGGAAAGACAAGGATGCATTTTGTTGCCTCTCTTTTCCAGCTCCCCTTGATGCCATCATGGGGGTGCAGCTGCAAGGCAGCTGGACTATGAGATTTGGCTTACCCTGTGCAGGGAGATCTCCTTTAGAGTTTTGGGGTTTTTTTCAATCCCTTTATTCTTTCTTTTCCCTTCTCTTCTTCACCCCCTCCTTTCTGCCCCCACCCAGGCACCCTGTATCTATGGATGTACTGGCCCAGTTTTAACTCTGCAATTTCTGACCATGGGGATGCCCAGCACCGGGCTGCCATTAACACCTACTGCTCACTGGCTGCTTGTGTCCTCAGCACCATGGCCTTCTCCAGCATGCTGCAGAAGAAAGGCAAGCTCGACATGGTAAGCCAGGAGCAGAGAGCCCTGCAGTACCCAGGGCACTTCTGATGAGGCTGATCAAGGGTCCAGGAAATGATTGACACTTCTTTCCTGAACTGGGTTTCAGGCCATAATGGTGAAACCAGCATCTGGGCAGAAACCCAGAGGCTGTATGGGATGAGCAAGTGAGAAGTGGGTCCTGGAGTGCTTGAGATGCAGGGTAATGACCTAAGTCACAGCAGGCACTGGGCCTTCTCTGCCTGATGGGCATGTTGCAGAGGCATAGCTTGGCAGCATTCTCCTGCAAGGCAAGCAGGGCCTGCACGGCAGCTCGTGAGCAATCGGGGGGCTGACTTGTACATGTTCTGTGTGTGGGTGACACATCTCTGTGACAGCAGAGCTTGCACGACACACAGGTGAGACAATTTCCATCTCATCACAACTCCCCACCCATATTTGTGGATGCAGGGAACGTGTGTGGTACAGGGAGTGGGAGTCTCTGTGTGCCTGTGCTGCAGACAGAGGCTGCCTGTTCTCCTCTTGTTTTTCAGCAAGAAGCAGGAGCTCAGGCCCTGTGTCTTCTCCTGGAAACATTTCCAGGGCCGATTCTCCCACTTTGACACTTGCACCGGTTGCAGTCCCCCCCAGAGGCCAAGACAGGGTGGTTACTTCTGCAGGTCCACATCCAGAACGCGACGCTGGCAGGCGGCGTGGCCGTGGGCACCAGCGCAGAGATGATGCTGACTCCGTACGGCTCCCTCATCGTTGGCTTCCTCAGTGGCATCGTGTCCACGGTGGGGTATGTCTACCTCACGGTGAGTGCTGCCCTAAGGGTCTGCAGCCCTGGTCCTGCTGAGGAGACCAGAACTGGATACACTCCCCTTCGATGGCTCCTGCTTTCCACCATCCCTTATGTAGATGCACTTCTTTCTCCATTTACCGCCCTGGAATGCTCAGGAAGGTTCCATCCGGAGAGTGTTTGGAGGATATGTTGCTATTTTATCTTGAATTTGGCTTACATCTTTGTCCACAGCCCTTAGCCCTCTAATGGGACAAAATATCACTCTTCCTGCTCTGCTTTAGCCAGTCCTCCATGGAAGGAACTAATCCTTTGCAGGGCTGTGCTCATGTCCCAAATCTCCCTCTACCTGCTTCTCCCTCAGCCTTTTTTGGAGTCCAGGTTGCACATCCAGGACACGTGTGGCATCCACAACCTCCATGCCATGCCAGGCCTTATTGGGGGCATTGTAGGGGCCATCACTGCTGCTGCGGCCACAGAGGATGTATATGGAAAGGAAGGGTAAGACAACTTGAACATATTCCCTCTGAGAATAGACTTGGAACCTGTGGTTCCTTGGGCTGAGAGCAAGGAGCAATTAACAGCCCTTGTTAATTACCCTTTTCCCCCCTCATAAACATGGGGTACACTGTGTCAGACTTACTGAAGTGTAAAAGACTCTGCTCCTGCAGCTGGCTCCTTGTGGCATCAAAAAAGTCAGCCACACCCTTGCTGCTTGGCATTACTCTAGGTTACAGGTGGGCGAGGAAGTGTTCATTGTTTTGGGGAGCCAGATAAGCCTCAAGGTCTGAAATACAAGAGAAATATTTATATTTTGGCCTCCTCCTAGGTAAAGCTTTGCCAGGGGCTAGAGGGCAAGGAAGTGAGTGCTGGTTTGTGTCATTGCAACACTCCCCTGGTCTGCTGTAAAAGAGGGATGGGGCTAGGGAGGAGTCCCTGAGGGAGCAGGATGAGGCTTCTCCAGAAGTGGGGAAGATCTGCCAGGGGCAATCGTCACCATTTCTGCCCCCGGCAGGTTCATCAAGGCATTTGACTTCACCGGCGTGTACCAGGCGCGGACACCCAGCGTCCAAGGAGGGTTCCAGGCGGCTGGCATTATGGTGTCTCTGCTGATGGCTTTCGTCGGGGGTGCCCTCGTGGGTAAGCAGGAGGGGAGCCCGGAGAGGGG
>VWYK01033483.1:72477-83839 GCA_013399775.1 Semnornis frantzii | reverse complement strand
GAGCCTCCCTCTGTCCTGCTCTCCTGCTTTTGTAACGAGGTGTTGTGAATAAAATGAGAACGTGTTCTTCTTTCCAGGCCTGTGCTCCCCTGCGTCGGTAGGTGCAGCAGGACAGGAGGGCACCCAGACTCTGGCGCCTCCCACAGAGCAGCTGCTGGGAGAGGCTCTGGCTGCGGGGGGAGTGGGGCGGTGAAGCGGAGGTGCTGGAACACTTCTGATTCCCTTGGGGCCATGGCAGATGCACAGGCGATGGCAATGTGGCGATGGCACAGGCTTAGGGGCTGGAGCCTTGAAACGGAGCTGCTGGAGGCAGCTCCCAGGCTCTCCGTGGCAGGGGCCGAGCCTGTGCAGGAAGCGCTGGCTGGGCTGGTTGGTCTGGAGGGGCTGCAGCAGCCATTCCTGCACTCGTGCTGCCATCCAAGACCTGGGCGAGGGCCAGCTTGGAGCCCAGCTGCACTTTTACACTCTGCTGCCATCTCTTCACCTGCTCTGCTGATGCCTCTGTCACATCCTTGGGAGCCTTGTTTACATGTACAGCACCAGTGGACAAGACTCTGTCCTCTCTGGTTTCGGCCATTTATACCACTGGCATCCTTTCACTTGCCAGTGCTGTCCTGGTAGGAAGAGCCCAAAGCCAGAGCACAGCACCTGCCTCCTAACCAGACCATCAGGCTTCATACAGAGCTGGGGGAGACAGAAACGAGAATCAGGCCTGAAACCTGCATGTTTTCAGGGGTGATAGGATGTGAGGAGCAGAAGAGGAAAAGGGGAGGGGGGAAAAGGAGGGCTGCTAGGTCTCTTCACCACATTGAGCTGTAATTCTCACACCTGAGGGGGGGAGTCAAAAGTAGCTATTCACATCCCCTTGGGATATGACACCCTCATTTTCCACGCTGGGTAAAGACAAAAACCCTTTACAACATGTTTCTGGAATTTGTCAGCGGCTGCCAGCAGCAGCATGTTAATTAAATGTCGGCAAAGATGGAAGCAAGAGGCTCTGCTCTAATTGGACACTTTGCTTGGTGGAGCTGAAAAACATTGTGACAGAGGAGGAGGTGCCGAAACGCTGTGTTCCCCTGCCATGGCGCGGGGATGGGGACAGCCAGGCGCAGGAGACGCTCTCTTCCGAACCCCTGTTGCCCCTCCTTTGCCTGAGACAACCTCACTGTTGAAAAAAAGAACACTAACAAAAGGCCTAAAATCTTCCACAGGAATGTTCTCAAGCATGGCAGTGGCGTGGGATGCAGGGAAAGGGCTTATTGGCTCAGGGGAAATTCAGAAATATCATAGCTGGGCTGCCAGGAGCCCTCTTGCCAGCTGGTGGTGTATTGTGTGTTCTCTTATGATGGCAAAGGCAGGTCTGGCAGGGGTCAGACGTGGTTTCCAGAGAGCAATCCCTGCAGGGACTGAGCATACGTTGGGCTGCACCCTTTCCCCAGGGTGAGGATGGAGTAATGAAAGGCAATTCCTGATTTCCCTGTGTTGGGGTCTGATGAAGGAAGGAGATCTCCCAGCCTCTGTGCTGGGGAAGGGATGTAACAGCCATTTTCTGTTCACAGCTTCATCCAGAGAGCCTGCCAGAAACCACCACAGGGCTGTTTACTGACAGGCACTGTAGACAATCTTATTTTAAAAAGGGAGTCCTGAATGTTTTGCCCCGAGTCTGCAAAACCTGAGAACAGAGGAAGACATTTTGGGCACTGCATTTCCTGCAGCATCACCAAACCAGTGTCCCCTCTGTCATCAAACCAGTGCCCCTCTCTCCCATCCCGTCTGAGCTCCGGCCGTGCCCCAGATGAGACAGCATTCAGCTGTACCTCCATCCCCTGTGACCTCCAATCTCTTCCCCAGGCAGCTTGCAAGGGCCCGTGGGGATCAGCAAAGGCAAAGGCCGAGTGCCCTTCCTTGCCTGAGCGAGGTGCCCAGCCCACATCTCTGGAGCTGGTCCTGCGCCAAGTGCGCGTGCCGGGACAAGGAGCTCCGACCCCGCTCCCCATCCCTCCGAGCTCTGCCTCCTCCTCGTGGGAAGACGCCTAAACGGCCCAGGCTGCTGGGCAGTGAAGCGTTTTATTGCCCATGCTCTTGCAGGGCTCTGTCTGGTCTCAGTACCTAAATCACTCTCTGGGGCTGGCCTTGCAGCTTTAATTCCCCGGCAAACAATGCTGGCGCGTTTGAAGTGCGGTCGCGGCCCCAGCGGTGGACGGGCGGTTTCTCGACGGGGGAGCGCGGGGAGCAGAGGATTGGGGCTGCTCCAGCAGGCGGGAGGACGTGGGAGAAAGAGGTTGTCGATACCCGCGGGGATTAGGTGGTACAAATTGGCTGGGAAGCACCAGAGGCATTGACCAAAGTTGTCCTGGGGCAGGTTCCCATGGGGGGGCTGGATGAAACAACCTGCCTTCAAGGAGGCTGGAAGGTCCAACCTAGCTGCTAATCCCCTGAAATCTATGGGGCACAGAGCANAAAAAAAAAAAGGAAAATCTCCTGTAAAGGTGGTGTTTTCCCCAGGGGGATGGTGTTAGAGAGAGCGGGAAGGGGGTGAGTGGAACAGTGACATTTAATCCTGCTTTTAATAGGCAGGTGGTGAGCTTTGCTCGCACTCCTGCTCCTGTGAGCTACAGCAGAGGCTTTGGAGGAAGGCCTTTGCTAGCCTCTACTGTCCCCTGCTCCTGCTGGGGACCTCAGTGCTTCTGCAGAGGGTCCCCATCTGCAGGCCTGCCCAAGAGGACGGAGATTGCATGCTTACATCTGTGCCCAGGTGTGTGTTGGTGTGCGCGGCTGCAGGTGCACAGTGGGAACCCCAGATCCGGACTGAAATGGGCTCGCTGCATGCCCCACCTGCTGGCCATGGCAGATCGCTTGCTGGCAACGTGTCACACACGCAAGGCCTTGCAACCCTACACACGAGTCTTCTGGATCACGTGCAACCATCACACTGGAGACCACATTGTCCGTGTTGCCAGTGACGTGGGAAGGTCCTCACACACACACGGGTGCCAGCCTGCCAGCCACGGTGTTGCCGTGCACGTCCGTCTAGCTTTGCCATGCCCATGCATCTAGTCTTGCTGTGCCCATCCATCTACCCTGACCAGGCACATCCATCTACCTTTGCTGTGCACATCCACCCATGCATACCATGCCCATCCATCTACCCTTGCCCCACACATCCATCTTCCTTTGCCATGCACATCGTTCTACCTTTGCACTGGCCGTGCATGTTGGACCTGGAGTGTCCACGCCTGCGTGAGCCCCGCTCCAGCCCCTTCTGAAGGAGAGCTGTAAATTGTAATCAGATTAGGGCAGCCGGTCGCTTAGGGCCCTTGAAAAGGGCATACGTCCCCTCATCAGTACCTAGCATTGAGTCACACAAAGGGTCTAAGTAACTCTGCGGGGGTCGGGCCCTCTGGAGCGCAGGGGAGGGGGCTCGCCTTTCTTTTCTCTCTGTCCCTTGTAATTATGTCAATTTGCTAGCCAAATTGTTTGCTTGAGTGGACAGTGGGGGCTTGCCCCCCTTCCCGCCTCCCCCCACCCCTAACCCCATTCATGTGCTAATGTGGGAAGGAGCATGGCCTCCTGACTTCAGGAGGTGGCCGTAGAGGAGCAAAGTGCAGGGGTGCTCAGGCCAGGAGCTCCCCATCTACGTGCTCATGGATGCCTTGGGCTTGTGGCCCGGATGAACGGGGCAGTCCTGTTTGCTTTACGCCACGGCAGGGTGTGCAGCACCCAGCCAGCACCAGCACCAGCCAGCCTTGGTTTTCTCTGGCCATCCTTCATCCGCACCATGTCCCTGCTTGGGCCACCGCTTGCCCAGGGCCGGTGCCCTGTGCCCTGTCGTGCGGCGGATTTCTCGGTGCACCTCCTGGCATTTGCATATATTCTGCCTGCAAATCCTTGTCAAGGGGAGCCTCTTTATTGCCTGTATAGATCACAGGGTGTTAGTTAAGGGGCTTCTTTGTATTGCCTCAGACAGCTGGGGTCATCAAAAGTCCTGCGGTGGGAAGGAGAGACAGGAGGAGGGGGGAAGCTCTGACAATACGGACTGAAGGATTAAAGGAGCATATAAAGTTCCTATTGAGTGAGACAAGAGGCTGTTCACTCCCAAGATTGACAGCAACCAGGAGGCGATTCCCAACACAATGTCCAATTAATTCTCTACCCTCTTCGCTGCCGTCTCCTCCCTCCCTCCTTTCCTAGGCTGGGGCATGAGCAGGGAAGGGCCGAAGCTAAGATCCTCAAGAAGGTAATTAATTATTCCTGACTAAGAGGAGCCTGCCAGGGTGCAGGCAAGTCCCCAGGCTCGCTGGGCATCCATCTCCCTCCCGCAGGCTCCCATCAAACTTGGGCCACTTTGCAGTAGTTTTCCTTTCTATCACAGGTGGAGGTGTCCCACCAAGGGTCCATCTCCAGAGCAGGTCCTGCACAATAACCATGGTTACTGCTGAGCCCGGAAGAGGTGAATTTAGGCCTAAAGCCAGGTTGGCAGGAGTGTGCAGCAGGACAAGGCAGTGGCAGCAAGAGTGCTAGGGAGCAGGGCAAGATGCATGGGCATGCGGAGCATTTGGGGAGAGGCACAGCAGTGCATACCAGGCCTGGGGATCAGGTCTTACCTGCATGTGCAAGTGGCAGTGGTTAGAGCAGCTTCATTTACCCCAGTTTTATAGGGAGAAGCAGCTCGAAAGGTGCATTGCCCCTGTTTCCTGGGCTGGCCACCCGCAGTGGAGCCGGTGCTGAGCACAGCAGGATGTGTGCTCCTTTTCGTGAGTATGCTCCTACCTGTGCTGCTAACTGTATCTCTTTGAAATACCACCAGCTTCAGCAGGGCGCAACAAATTCCTGCAAACCACTAAATATGAGTTGTTTGACTTGTATGCTCTGATTTTCCCCTTGCAAACCTCTCAGCCCAGAGAGAGAGAGTAACCAGGAAATCACCTTTCTCCAAACTGGCCATGTGCTTGTTGGTACTCTCTGCAGCACCGAGGCTCCCAGACATCAGTGGCAAACATCCTTCCACGGTGGCAAAAATCTGCGAACCACCCTGGTATGGCATAAAAAGCCACACAACCAGGAGGGCCCACTTCTCACTGCAGGGGATGCTTTGCCACCCTATCACTTCCGTTCCCACCACTCAGCACCAAACTCTTCCCTTCCACTGCTCGTGGAACAGAAGGTGCTTTGCAGGGCGGGGGACCAGTGCTAGGCTCCCCATGCACCTCGCAAGCAGGAGATGGCCTCGGGATGCCGGCGCTGGGCCGCCAGCATCTCCTGCCTGCCGCCTCCTGCCGCACACACTCCCAGTGAAGTTGTTTGAAAGTCTTCCGGCAGTTTTCGCGGCCAGGAATAACAGATTAGCCATGATCTGATCAGCCCAGTATCTAAGCTGTATTCTCCCCGCTGACAAGTATTTGAAAGAGGGGAGGGGCCACTTTCAGCCCAGCGATGAATCTTTCACCGACAAGAAAAGAGCCTTTTTTCTCCCGCCAGCCGCAGGCTGCTCCGTGCCCTGTTGCTAAGTGAGACCCGGGGCCGCCGCTTGCATGCGACCGGCTCCGCGGCTCCCTTGGGTTAGCTGAATCAGGAGGTTCACACCAGACATCTTGGGCTTTAGGGAGGGTGTTTCTTTTCTCACCCGCCTTTGACTGGCAGGTAACAGCTCGCCAGCGAGGCCTGGGGATGCCCCTGCCGAGGCAGCTCGCCCTGGAAGGAAAGAGAATATGCAGACTCCTCTGGAGAGCAGGTTTGGGTCAGGGGTTCAGCCCTAAACGTCTGGGGTTTGCTGCCACGCATGGAGGTGTCTCTACCAGGCTGCAGAAGGGTAGCGACCCACACACACCTGCAGCCCACATGTCTAGTGGGTTGGGGCACAGCAGGACCTTGGGGACATGGCCTTGGAGAAAGGGCAGTGCTGCTAGCCAAGGAGAAGCCTGGCTTCAACTCACACGAGGGTGGCTCTGGGCATGGGCTTGGAGGGGGAAGTGTGGCAGAGAAAACAGGAGGATGATGTCCAGGCTCGAGCCAGCGTTTTGGTCTTTGCAGCCTCACGTTGCTCTGGAGCACTCTTTTCCCAGCTAACAGCAGTCAGGGCAAGCAACCCTGCGAGCAAGAAGGCAGCCAGTAAAACAAAGGCTTCCAGGCTATTTCTGGAGCTGCCAGCATGAGGTGCCCTCGCCTAAGACATTGTGCTCACATCTGCCTCCTCTCCTGCAAGGCCGAGGTGCAGGCAGAGCTACAGGCTGCCAGGCCCTGGGCTGGCACCTTCCTGGAACCCTGCCTGCCCTCCCTCACAAGCAGAGTGCTAGAGGAGAGGAAGGAGGCTTGACTTCGTGCATGCACTCCTCTGGTGACTCTCTTGTGCTGCTACCGACCTCCCTCCCCAGCCCCAAGCGCAGGCACCCTTGAGCATTACCAACGAAAGGCATCTCCACCTCTTTGTGCTCAGCGCTCTGTGGGCAATCCTCCCGCCCCCACTGCTGCGGGAAGCCTGGAGAAACACCCTCATCCCTGCTTCAGCCTGCGAAGGCTTCATTGACCTCAGAGTCCTGTGGGCCCTTGACCTCTTCATAGAGGGAGTTGATCAGGGCTCGCTGCACTGACATACCAGGGGGCCGCAGAAGAGACCCACACAGAGGCTGTTTCCCTTTCTGTGAGCGAGGGCAGCCACTGGCACAGCACCACAAGCTGCTCCTCCCACGCTGCCACACCAGTTGGTGTGAAGAGCCCCAGGGAGAGATGCCAGAGGGACTGCAAAAGTTGCACCAAAAGGGAGGAAAACCCTAGCCTTTGGGTTTGAAGCACAAAAGGCCGGATCCATGGCTGTGATTCAGCCTCTCTCTGTAGCTTTGGCAGCACAAAGCAGCTGAACGATTCTTTCCTCTGGTGAGCTGAGCTCTCCTCCAGTCTGGGGCAGGGTGTGTGTATGTCCCTCAGTGGCCAAAGGGGCCACCTGCACAGCCTTGGACAGTGAGATGGGATTACCCAGTGGCCTGAGGTTGTCCTCAGTTGCATCAGAGGCATGATGATTTTCTCCAGTCTTCCCAGGAGTAGAAGTGCCTACCTCTGGTGTTCTGGGCAGTGGTGGTGTTACTGTGCAGGTGCTTGCAGTGGATAGCAGTGGATGTGTGAGCTGCTTGCCATGCTGGTGGTGGGCACCTACTCCAGATAAATCCCTCCCAGCCAGCAGCTTCTCACGGGCATGTTCAGGTCTCCCTAGGGTTGAGCTAACAAAGCACAGGCAAGGTCTGCTGATCTCTGAGTCACAGTCCTACCTCTCCAGCTAGTACTCTGGCACCCTGTTTTCTGGCAGGGCAGGCTCCTGGCTTCGGGACCTCACCACTGCTCTGATACTTGAGGCCAGATTTTTAACTCTTTTGGGGTGCCTCTGCCAGCCATAAGACACATGTTCCATTGCACAGACAGGTCTCCTTCCTTGCTCTGCAGACAGGAATTGTCTGTGTGGAGATTCAGCGGCAAAGATGAGGGGATGGAGCACATCCTCCTTCATCTTCTGGGGAGGCTGAAGGACTTTCAACTTGTATCTTAGAGCTTCCTGGCCCACTGCTTGGTTAACCCTGCAGATGGCTTCTGTGACTCTTGGATAAACTGCTTGAGTCACCCACTTTACTGTCTGCAGTACAACCATGATGTACTGATGCTCACACCATGGACACGAAGCTCTATGGGTTGCATTATCATGGCACCGAGCACATTCTAGGACCTCCATGTGCTATGAACAGCAAGTCCTCAATATCAAAACAAATTGCTCCTGCCTTTGCTCCTTTTGCCTTGGCTTTCCCTCCAAGCTTTGGCTTCTCCTCAACTTGTGCTTGGCAGGTGCTGGAAGGTGCTTTGTGGGTGAGAGCAGCAGGATGCTGCTTTGGCTTCACTTTGAGGAATCCCAAACCACTAAAACCAATTTGCTCTTTCGCTTTGGGTAGTCCCTACACTGAAAATGCCCTGTAAGACTCTGCTCTGAGAGGGATGTGGTCTGCAGAGAGATGCCTGTCTGTCCTCCCGACAGTCTGATCATCTGCAGGAGAACGCAGGGGCTGGGCAGCACCACATCTTCTGGAGGAAGAAAGGAAAATTTTCCTTCAAGGACTAGTCGGTAAAACGGGTTCTGAGAATTCATGTCCCAGCGCTGAAATAAACCATTGTGCAGCAAAGAATAGTAAGCACTCAAGAAAGAAGAAAATAATTTTATCCTGATTTCTAGTGTCTTCCTGACTTGTGAGCACCCTTCCATACTCACACATGTCAGCAGAACACAGCGGAGATATATTTGTATGAAAATCTGGCTGTCTCCACAGCTATCTATAGCATTTCTTTCTGCATCCTTAGCTCCATCCTATGGCTCTAGATTTGGTTTGCTTCAGTTTGGTCCAGTGCCCGGAACTGGGCACAGGGACGGTGCCAGCACCCTAAGCCCAAAGGGGACCGAAATAAAGAGCTGTTGTGTGACCAGACTGGCAGCTTGGATGGGCCGGGGGGCAGACGGGGAGCCTCGAGCGTTGCGGCATCCTTTTCCGGGGCGCTGCTGCTGGGGAAGGGGGTGCCCCCACGGGCCTCCCTGCAGACGAGGGCCCCTGCTCAGAAAGAAGTGGCAGCCCATCAGTATGCAGGAGTGGTCGCCGCTCGCCAATAAATTAGCATAAAGCACTCTAGGAGGTAAATAGACATACAAGGCGCCAGTGTGTGCAGCGTGGGCTGCGCCTTTGTCTCAGCCCCACTATTGTCACGGCCCCTGCTGCACACTGACCCAGTGGGGCCGGTGTGGTGGGCTCTTACACTTTTGACTGTTGGATAAAAGGGGGGAACATAAAGAGAGGGGAGAACTTTCTTTTGGGGTTTTTTATAAGTCCAGACGAAGTTACAGACGTCTGTTAAACGTCAATTACAGCTGAATAAAGACGTCTGCTTGAGGCTTAGTTATGGCTCCTTTCAGCCACCGAGATTTTTCCAGGGCTGGCCCGGGATGCCTTCGGCAACCTAATTTGGAGATTGTAACTCTATAAACAGGCTCTGGCATTAATCAAGGCTGGTGAAAATGCAAATGATGGCATGGAGGGGGCTCAGGGACAGGACAGGATCCTGTGCCTTGCAACTCAGGGCAGGGAGTAAAAAGAGGAAAGCGAAGACAAGGAAGAAAAGGCCATACAGAAGAGGAGAGATCCATCAATAGAGAGCTTGGTGGGGTTTGCTGACTCTCCTTCTGGTGCTCTGGGAATCTGGTCCCGCCAGAACTGTCTGTACCCAACTCTGCTTCCCGCTGGTTAAGCCTCGCCGTGCTCTTGGTGTGGTGTCCAGCGAGCTGGCCTTAGGAGCCTGGCGGCATAGGCTTTTCCCAGCAAGACCAAAGCCAGGACACCAACAAATCAGGCGTTCGATGCTTCAAAATTCTGGAGGCTTGCTGGGTGTTTTGAAACATCCAGACTCTATAGGCAAGGCTGTCAAGGCAGCAAGGAGGCTACAAGGAGTCCTCNGGGGGGGGGGGGGGGCAGCTCATGCTTTGTGTGGTTCCCCATTGCTTATTTTGTGGTTTGGTGATATTGTCTCAATTTTATGGGGAAAAGGCCTCTGAGCTATAGGTGATGGGGAGAGAATGAAGTTCCATGTCACTGTTGTGCATGAAATTAAAAGCCATGGTAGTGAATGTAAAGAGCAAAGCACTGACAAGGTATCTAAGAGCCTTCTTCCCTCTTGGATACATCCATGTGGAGAGGATGAGAATGGAAGTCTGGAACTCCACTTGGCCTCATCAGGCAATATTGCCTTGTGTCCTGGTATGGATCAGTAGCTGGTGACAGGAGCCATGTCCTATCCTATAGCCATGACACAGCCAGGTGTCGCAACCCAGCATATATGGAATAAGACTAACAGACTGGGAACAGCACTCATGTTCCCAGAATGAGTCTCCTCCAGGACACAGGCAAGGGGCTAACAGTCCCTTGCTTGTGCCCTGAAGGAGACACATTCTTCACCCTCCCACTCTGTGCAGCGTCCTTCCTGTGCTTTGCCCTGGTGCTCAGCACTGCTCTGGTCCAATGTGTCGTGTGGTGACTGTGGGATGGACGATCCAGAGGAACTCCAATCTCCCTCCATTCCTCAGATCTTCTGGGAATCTTTTCTTTGGAAAAATTTGGGAAGACAGATGCAATATTTGAGAGGTAACAGTAACACAGGAGTCCCTTTCCCTTTCCTCTTTCCTGGGAAAGCATTTTCTCCTGTCATTTCCACTTTGTGGGAAGCATTCTCTCCCTATCCCAGCCACTCTTCTTTGCCCCATCTCAGGTGGTTGCACACTTTCTGTCTTCTCTCCATTTCCATATCAGAAAAATCAGACTGGCAGAAAAAGTCTGGAGAGCCTCCTCTCTGGAGGGTTTCTTGGAGAAACTCTGAATTCAATCAACCCAGAATGCCAGGGCCCTCCTTGGCCTGTGGGAATGGGATATGGAGTCTTGGGCACTTCACAGACCTGCTGTAGCAGTGGCTTGAAGATGTGACCAAAAGGGAGATTTATTGCAGAGCACTGAAACAGAAGCACATATCCTAGGTCCTTGCCCTTTAGACAGTGATTGGAAGGGAGCTTGCCCTTCGCAAGCTATCAACCTGACACTGCTGGGAACAGAAACCAGATGTATTTTCCCCTGGTTGGTTTCCGTCCACCTACAGCTTCACCACAGTGGGCTGAAAAACCAACCACATGCTTCTAGAAAACACCTGAAGGATTCCCTGCAACTCAGAGAGGGTCTACAGGAGGAATTTAGGCCAGAGGACCTTCTACACAGCTGGGCAGTTTTCCTGCTGAAGTGTCCTGAGAAACCCTTAGTTGGTCTCAGGGAAGTGTGAGGAAGGGAGGCAACATGCCATGGCCGCGGGAGCCCCTTGCAGGGAGGGGACACATTCACCAGTGTCTTCTGCAAGATTTGACTTTTTTGCAGTGCTTGTGGTTCAGGAGAAAGCCAAGAGAAGAAGAGGAGGGTGAGGTCTCAGAGGGCTGCACACACTGGCATAGACAGACACAGAGCAGCAGTACCATACCCAAATGGGCAGCTGGTTGTTAGGGGCTGGACCGGGGCTGCAGGCTCGCTGTGGCCCCCAGCTGATGTTACTGTAATACCCAGGGCACCTCCTTTCCCCTCTCATCTGGGAAGAGGGGAGCAGGCAGCTTTTTGGGGAGCTGAGAGCACTTCCAAGGAAAGGCAGGTCATGCCTTGCCATGAGAAAGTGTCACCGAGCCCAGAAACCAAGAGACAACAGAAATAGAAAGGCTGGAGGTTGGGAGAAGGATGGAGATGAGAGGATCAAAAGGGGGCTGTTGATCAGGGCACGGAGCCAGCCCGGCGGACAACGCCCAAGGCTTCCTGAAAAA
>VWYK01033483.1:50962-69582 GCA_013399775.1 Semnornis frantzii | reverse complement strand
CCCCCCCGGCCCCACCACCCACCAGCGCCGGGATGTCATCATCAGCCCAGGCCCTGGGAACCCACATTGTTAGCTTAGTAAATAGAGAAATCCCCACTCAAGCATTGCAAATGAGGGCAGAGGGGGAGCCGGGGAACCGTGCCGGCCACGGCGGGCCGCAGGGTCTCTCCCCTCTCTCTCTCTCTTTGAGTTGTCAGATGAATTCAGTGGTTAACAAAGAGCAAGGGAGGGGAGCTGAGCTGCCGTCGCAGCTGGGCAGAGAGGCAAGACTGCAATGCCACCACTCCAGGGAGCAGCTTTGGCCCTGTGGTACCTGCTGCAGGTGGGCAGGAGGTTGGTGTACCCCCATGGCTGTACCGCTCATGTCCCTGAGTATCAGCAGCTCTGCACCCTAAGGCTCATACTGCAACAGGGGGTGATGCTTCAGAGGGAGAGGTAGCCAGAGGAAAGCCTGGAAGGAATGAGGGACATGTCCCATCCTCACTCCTCTCTTACTGGCTGTAACAGCCTGGCTGCAGTTCCCATGGCAGTCCTGGGGACTGCAGAGCTGTAGGGGACCCACTGTACCCAAATACTTGTGAGCATCCTGAAAGTGGCAGTAAGGGAGTCACATCAAAAGGCAAAGAAATGGTTTTATTTTCATCTAAAATTGAAAACAAACAAACAACAGCAACAAAAAAAGTTACTTTTACAGGGCAGTGGTTTTGCTTCTCTGGATGGCACTTGACAATCACCCAGTGAGCAGAGCATCCAATGCCCAGTGCCAGCTCTGGCAGCAGTGATGTTCCTTTGTCTGCAGCACAGCAAAGCCTCTCTTGGCCCTACCAGGAGGTTTTCCTTCCCCTCTCACCAGGGATCCTCCTGCTTCTGTCTGGCTCCAGGTCTCTGCACACACAGAGTGGTGCTGAGAATGGTAACATGCTGTCCTTTGCAAGGTGCCCAAGGGCTGCAAGGTGCTGTGCGAGTACATCCCACTTGGTGCTAGTGTCTGAAACCACCATGTATCTGCAACAGCCTGCATCAGGCAGGGCAGCTGGGGTGTCTTCAAAATCTTTATGAAGATGTTGAGGTGTGGATGCCCTTCTCTACTGGGTGCCTTAGCCCAGAGCCTGAGAAAGTCATGGTAATGTATCAGGAGCTTCACAGAACTTCTTCCCTGCCTGGAGCTATCAGCAGTGATGTTGTTCCTAAAGCTGAACAAGTTCTTGAGGTCCCACTGCTTGCAGTGTCCACAGAGCTGCTGTCCACAGGAATGGGCAGTCAGGAGGAGCCATGAGACCCCAGGACAGACACCCAGGGGGTGAGAGGCTGAGATGGGAGCACAGCACCAGGACAGCTCTCTATTCTAATAATGAGCTTTTACCATCCTTACTGGACACTCAGGGAAGTCTCCCTGGAGTTGTCAGCTGGGAAAACCGAGGGCAGGTTTTCACAGGTCATGGTGATTTGTAAGGGGTTGAAAGATCTGTCTTTGGTTTCTAGTGCTAACCTGGCTTCACTGAGCTGCTTCGTTAAACTCTTTAAATCATGTTTCTATGATAATACCCTGCTGGGTTTAAAATAAAAAAAAAAAAAGGCTTTTCTGAAGATGACTGCAAAAACCTTTCGCTTTGGCTCTCTGACCTTGGCTTCTGCCACGGCAGCAGGACCAGCAGGAGGTGGAGAAGTCTCAGGGAGCTGCAGAAGTCCTGCTGGGAGGTTTAGCAGGACATTGGCAGCTTGGCCACCTTGGTAACTTCTGCCACCAGATACTTGTCAGGACCAAATCCTTAGTCCAGTGTAAACAGGGGCAATTGCTATTGCGGTCAGCCAGAGACAGAGCTTCTCAGCCCCTGTGCTGGGAGTGTCCACCACATTTCAGCCTGTTTGGGGAAGTACAACTGGCACTGGACAGGGCCAGACTGAGGGAAGTGCCAGCCCTTATCTGCAGGACTTTCCAGGGAGGCACATGGTGCTGCAGCCTGAGGCTTGCTCACACACTGACCTCTTCACAAATCTCCTGAACCTTCATCAGGTCAACCCTCCCACATTAGGTTTACTTCTGGACATGCTGGGAGGAATGGAAGGAGCTAGAATTCACTCTTCTGAGAGAAACTCGAAGAGGGGATGGCTGTTTGTCCTGCCCTGCACATCTGTGTGTGTGTAGGGGTGGGAAACAAGTTGCTAGGAGGGAGCCGTTTGGAGCAGCGCTTGTGTTTGGGAAGGAGGATGAAAAAGCAATCTCTCCTTGCAGCCCTTCAGTCTCAGGACCCGGATGCTCCAGGTTCTTCACACCCACACCACTCAGGAAACTGTGCTGCGGGGTCACACGAGGTCCTGGGATCTTCCAGCCACACATCCATGCACCTTGGGAAATCAGTGGCAGCTCAGTCCACATCCCTCCCTGGTCCCACACACTGACCCTGCCGGGACACCTCCAGCCCAGTGCTGTGATACATCAACTCCCTCAGCACCCACTGCTGGCCTGGCACGCCACGGTGCTGTTGAGCCAGCAGCTGCAAGTGAACTGTCACTTCTAGGCATCTTAGGGTGCCTTTTGCTTTTCCCCTAGGGGAGCAGATCCCTATTAAATCATAGATAAAGCGAGAAGAAGCCTCGGAGGGAACCAAGTGGTCCCTGATAGCTGACGACTGCTGGTTTTGAGCATCACCAAAACAACCTGGGAGCAAATATATCCTCTCACTAATTACTTCCCAGCAAACCTGCTTTGGTAGATCCCACAAAGAACCAGAGACATAGGGTTTCCAGGAGAAGGTTTGTTTTATTTTATTTTATTTTTGGCTTCATAGAGCACACTTACCCAGCCACATACTAAATACATTTATCCAGTTCCTTTAAAACAAACAAAATCACCTCTCCTCTCCATCTGGCCCCTCTCTCTGCTCCTTTCTAGCCCGGTCTGCTTCTCTGTTCCTCGCAATATGGAACATGACAGGGTATTTTCAATGCTATTTTTGTCCGTTGTGTCATAGCTTATATTTAAAATAGCATTTAAATCTGCCAAGTAGTGCGGTGTTTTAAACTGCTGTCAGACTGAATTTCTCCTCCTACATACCGCAGATTTCAGCTACGGCTTCAAGACAGCTGAGGGAAGCTTTTGAGGAGGGGGGAGGTGGAGGTGGTTGGGGACCAGATTGTCTGCAGGTGTGAGGAGAGTCAAAGGATATTAATAGGGGGAAGAGATGCTGAAGGGCTGCGAGGGGGCATACAATGCCAAAGAAGACCAAGGAAGGTGCACCCGGGAGTGAAATCACCTTCCCAAAGGAAGTTCTCACTTGGGACAAAAGAGTGTGGTAGTGGAATCAGGGCTCTGCCCTTAGCAGCTGCAGACTGGGGAGGGGTCTGTGGCCCAGGTTGGGAACTATAAGGTTAAAAAAATTCCTCTGGGGACTAGAAGATTGTTATTCAATCCCATAATTCTGCTATCTCTTCATAAACTCAGGGCCAGCCCAGCTCGCTCTCCTTTCCTCCCCCTCCAGCCTTGTGTCTGGCAGGAGCTGCTTTATCAGGACAAGCATGTCAGGACCAGGCCCGGTTTGGGGCCTCCAGAGGCTGTGTTTAGGCCTCTTGAATGACAGAGGCAGTGGGGGGAGGATTGGAGCACTGGGGAGTATAGATTTAATTTTGGGTTGGAGGAAAATTCAAGGGGGTTCACTTATGGATTTTGTATCTGCCTTGTAGTTTCTATCTCTAACTCTCTCTCCAAACATTATTCTGTTCTTTCTCCAATTCATTTGAGAGCTTCACTCTGTCTGCTCTTTAAACCCACGGCAGTCTGGTCCAAAGGTGAAAAGAGAGACCCCCATCAGGTGGCCTTTGACCTGCATGTGAGGTTCACCTTGTGGGTCCCCAAAACAGAGTCAATCAAGCTCTAGCAAGAGCAGCTCTAAGGCAGAGGAGGGGCTTCTGCTGCCTTGCTTGCCTTCAGGTTTGTTCTCCCTTTCTTCATCATTTATTTTTTAGCACATGGCTGGAATCTAGGAAGTCCTGCACCAAAGCAGTACAGTCATTGCCCATGGTCAGTGCCTGGGGAAGGGGCCTCTTCTCTCTCCTTACACTTGTGGGGACCTAAAAATCTCCTTGTCCCTTTATCACCATTAATAAACATCACAACCATCCCCAGCAGAGCTACCTTGGTGGCAATCAAGTTAGAATCAGCCAAACCTCTCCCAGCCAAAGCCTCAGCCAGCTCAGGACTTCCTAACCCCTCTGAAGTTACCTCCCACTGAAGAAGGTGCTCCAGAAGTGAGTTTTCTCTCCCATCTCAGTCCAAATCACCTTTGCTTCATGCGTTCAACCTCCAGGCCTTTAGGTGCTGGAGCAGTTGTGTTCCCTGGGTGCCCAGGTGTGTCTTCCACATGGTCCCCTCTACCAGAGGGGACATCCTGGCAGTGTGAGTGGTACCTCCCAGCCTGTCTCACTTTGCTCTGCTCTGCCCCTGTGAGCACCCTCCCTTGCATGTCCATGTCACAAGATGCACCATGTCAGCACATGAACAGCATGGGGATGCCCAGGCTGTGGTCCCTGCCACTGCAGCTGCTACCTCCTTCCTTCCTTCCTTCCTTCCTTCCCTCTCTCCCTGGCTGCTCCGGGCTCTGCTCAGCTCGGCTGCCTGTGTAGGAACTGTTGGTAGCACAGGGAGAGCAAAAGGAAGTGGGAACATCCCCACACCAAGCCTGGCAGGCACAAACCCCTGCCCTGGTGTCTCTTCCCCATCTCGTTTGTGGCTGAAGCCCCATCAAAGCATCTGATGTTCAGGGGAGGATTCTTCCTGCACCCTTCTCTGCTCTAAGAGCTGCATGCACAAGGGGCGTGGGGTCTTTCTTTCCCAGTCCCACGCCCAGCCCTGCACCTTGCCCAGTGGGGCCCACAGCAGGTTGTCATGGCTGCTGAGTCCTTCCTGATGCCCAGAGGGGTGGGTGCTGCCATGCTGCAGGAGCCCCTCACTTTCCAAAGAAGGTTTGAGTTTCTTTTCTTCACCCATCCGAGGCTCATTTCTTGCTCCATCTCCGCCGGTGTCTCGCCCTCTCCTGGGACATGTGTGCCTGCCATTGATATCTCCTACCCATCCTCTTCTGTCAACACCGCCTGAGGAAGGGACAGATTTAATTTTTAGCCATGTGTCTTCTGTGTCAATAACTCCCCCTCGCCCCTTCCTGGGTGGCAGGGCTATCTGCTCACCCATCTTCTTCTCCCTGCTCGGCAGGCAGCTTTCTTCTGCCTCTCCACCCTTTCCTTCACCATTTTCCTCTTTACCTGGAGCAGTCTTGCTCAGAAGGGGGGAGGGAGATGACCCTTCCCTCTGCTCCCTGCTGTGTCACCCGTAGTGACATCCCTCAGCACAACCCCGTGCCAGCCCCAAAACCAGTTCTGTCCCCCCTGGGCCAGGATGGCAGAGGCATCTGTGTTACACCCCACAGCTTGCTGTGCTGAGACAGCGACAGGACCGGGATCGGGATGTCTCCCTTTGGGATCACCTCCAGCTCAGTCCCGTTCCCCGGCTCACTTTGGGATGGGGAGACGCGCCCTGGGTGTGGGTACCCCTTTGGGTTTACTCATTTATCCCCGCCCCCGCCAAAAGGCAAGGCTGAGGAAGGGGTACGGCCGGCTCGCGATTGCATCGTTGCGCCTTAATCAGCCGCATTAAAATTCCGAGGCAGCTCCTGCCGAAGTGGCTCTGCGCTGCGCAAGGTGGCTGGGAGCCGCCGGCAGCCGTGACAGGCAGGCGCGCAGGCAGACAAAGAGCTCGCTCCGTCACTCCGGCTCTGCTCCGGCAGCAGCAAAGCAGCGCACACACCCCCGCCTCACGCCGCCACGCAACCCCACGCCGCCTGGCCACGCTGCTGTCACCAGGACAGCCTCAAGCGAGCGAACCTGCAGTGACCGGCCGGCTTTGCCACCCTCCTGCCAGCGGCCCGGGGGCATGTCTGCGCTGATCGGGCATCCCGGCTGGCCCCACAGGCAACCGCAGGCATGGGTGGTACCCGCCACGGGGGACAGGGATGTCACGGCGATGGGATCCACCCGCTGCTCAGCCCCCAGCATCTCATCCCTTCCTGCACGGGGAGGGAGAGGGGTGTTCTCGTGGGGCTGCAAGTCCCCCGGGCGAGGGTCTCTCGGGCCCTGTGTCCCACTCCGAAGCCTCTGCCAGCTGTAGTAATGCGTTTTGCCACAGGGTGCCACTATGGCAAAGCTGTAAGGCCGCCGAGCCCCGCAGCTCTGTTGTGTAAAGCCATACCTGGTGGTACCCACGGTAGTCGTGGTTCCCTTCTTTCCTTCTGCTACCATCTCCCCTCGTACTCCTGCAACGAAACTATGGCAAGAGCACCCTAAATATTCATCCAAAGGGGACAGTGTTGCCAGGCAAACACTGCACCACGTGGCAGAGGAAGGGATGCTCTGGTCCCCTTCAGGGTGTCCTGAGAGTGACACGGGGGACAGTGGGAACCAGCACACCACCAGAGCAATGGCATTGCTCTATGTACATCAGATCCAGCAGGGAGTAGAGATTTTGGAGGCTCTACAGGACCAAGGCCATGCCAGTGAGCAAGGGGGTTGCTGCATAAGCCAGGCATCCAGGAACAATGTGCCAACCCTGCTCCTCTCCTGCACTTGGGCCAGTGGGCTCTGGGGATGCAGCTCTTCAATAAAAAGGGTTTGGCTCTCTTTCTTGAGGGCAGGCAAAGGGCCTGGCAAAGCTTCAGCCATTATCCTCCTCCAGGCTTTCCTCAAGGATGGATCTGGTCAGCCCTGTCCTCCCACAGCCAGGCCTGTGAACTGCCTACAGGCAAGGGGACGCTGCAACTGGGGCACCCCATCCCTTCTCATCCTGTCTCACCCCAGGAAGGCAGTGCTGTACGAGTAAACAGACTGGGTCCCATTCCCTGAGTTTATCACCCACCTTGGCACACTCCAGACCCTTCCCAGCCCTTCCCCAGAGGGGAGGAGGTTCCTAGGGCAGCTCAGCCTTGCACCCACAGCAGCACCCCAGCAGACCCATTCTGCACTCATACATGGGGGACAGCAGGGCCCAGCCTAGGACACTGAGCTGGCAAAAACTATGCAGGATCAGGCTGTAAACATGAGATATTTTAGGGTGAGAAGTGCTCTGCAAATGGCAGGCGGTGGGATCCTGCCTGCTACATCCGCTGCAGGCGGAGAGAGAAAGAAGATTCTCTTCTTCCCTCGCTAATAAAGTCTGGCTGAAATGACACAGTATAATCAGTGTTTACCTGGGAGTTTACATATGGTTTGTTGTAATTATAGTTTCAATTCCTGCTTTTGCATTTTTTTTTTATTTTTTTTTCCCCCAACATCTATTTTTCAATCAGTAAAAGTAAATACTATTTTCAGCCCAATGTAATTCTTCCACTCCCGTGGCCACAAACACAGCGAGGAGAGCGATTCCATTTGTGCGCTGTGCAATTGAGCAGAGAGAGAAGCCCAGCGGCTGCAGGGCATCAGCAAAAGCCACAGCCAAGCAGGGACCCGGGGACATGGGGACAAACCTCCCTTCCCTGCCGTGAGTGCCCTGGGACCTCCACCCCACTCAGTGGGGCTCCTTTTGCCAGTTAAAATCGGTGTCAGGCCCAGACACTGCTTCCCATCGCATCGGCATCGTTGGAACCCTAAAGCAGCCTGGTCAGAGGCAGCAGAGAAGGGCTAAGAGCCGTTAGGTGCTGCATCATTTATTTCAGGGCTGGCAAAGCTTTGTTCCAGCTTGGGGACTGAGTTGGCACTAAAAGCACCACAATCCCCTGGATTTTTTTTTTTTTTCCGTCCATTTTTACAGATGTGAATGAATGAACCAAGGCTGTTGGTGTCAGGTCCCCTTCTTCACCAAGCTATGGTCACACACATGCTGATGAAAAATCACCCTGCCCCTACCAGTTCCTCCTTGTCCATCCATCAGCCCCTACGGGGAACAAACTTAGACATCCCTCTTCTAACCTACACCTCCATCCATGTCTCTTCTGGTGCAATGGGTTTTAAACCAATCCTGGGTATTAATTTGGTATGCACATATACACATTTAACTATATAAAAGTATATTTATTTATGTTGTGCCCCTCCGTCCTCATAAAAATAATTGGGAGCTCTGTTTCAAGGAGGAATTGGGCATTGCTGGGATGCAGAATGAAAACGTTGCCCTAGAGACAAGCAGAGGTTTTCCACCTCGGCCCCTCCACTTGAATATTTTCAGTTACAGCCCCAAATCACAAGGCAGAGGCTCTGCCCGAGGCAGGTAGACTGGCACAGGAGGGGAAGCAGGGCAGTGCTGTAGGGAAGGGAACCCTTCTGCTACCTGGAGGGTCTCAACCTCTCAAAAAGAGTCAGAGACCTGCAGCCCTGCTTGTACCCCATTATGCTCCAGCATCCTCCTCATTCCCATTTTGGGGGTCACAAAACTAGATGATGAGGATTCTTGTTCCAGAGTGGTGTTCTTGGCCTCCAACCTGCCTTGCTTCCCACCGGGGGAATGGTGATTTTTAGCCATCCCCAAAACGTGCTCTTTGCTCCCGGGACACACGTATTGCCCCTCTGAATAGCTCAGGGACCAAAGGAAAAAAAATTCAGCCAAGGTTTTTGGAGGGGCCCTGGCACAGCAGGCAAAGGGAGCTGGGGTGCTGAGCAGCCCAGGGAGCGAAGCGGCCCCGCAGCAGCCCCGCAGCAGCCAGGGCTCCCCCAGCGTTTGCAGTTTGCACGGCTAAACGCCTGTCCGGAGGCACGGGCAGCTTTAGCCAGGGCGTTCGGGGGCGGGGGGAGGCAAGTTTGGGGTTTTCTAAGGTGGGAGAATATTGACGGGGTGGGGAGAAGCAGCCCGTTCCTTCTGCTGCCTGACACCACAAAGAAAATGAAAACCTGAGCAGCTTTAAATCAAAATAAAATAAAATAAATTTCCGCTTTCACACACACAAAAATCCCTTCCCAACGATCCTGAGCATGAATGTATTTTTCTTGTTGTATCTCTTAAAAGCCTACCCTACTCGACCTTCCCCCCCCCACCAAATTAAGAATTAACTGGTTTAAACTCTCACCCAAAATATTTATCATGAGGAACAAAGATATTGGAATTGTCTCCTGGGTTGGTTTTCAATTCTCCCTTTCAGGTTTTTATCTTTTCAATCCAAATTTCAGTGACAATAATCCAATTTTGATTGACATTAAAATTATTTATTGTCACATTGTAGCTGTTTAATAAATTGTGCCTGCTTTATTTTGGGGGGATTCTAAATACCATATCTTTACTACCTTGGTGCTCAATTCAAGGGAAGGAGCCACTTCTGAAGTCGTGCAGCAACAGTCTTAGCTCAGGGAAGATGTAAAAATGCCTTTTTAGACACATAACCCTAAGGATGGAGTTGATTCCACCTTTATCCTAGTTTATATATTTAAAATCTCTCTACTTTACAAAATTTTGCTTTTGTTTCTAGTGGCAAAATATCCTCCTGTGAGCTATGTGCAAGACAAAGGTGATTTAATCACTCTCCAGATATACAACAATTCATTTGTCAGCAGTATTAAATAGAAAAAAAAAATAAAAATCAGGTAAACAATTCAGGCCACTTTGAGAGATTTTTTTTTTTCAGCACTCTGGGAGTGAGTTCGTGAAATATTATAAAGAAATTTTAAAATAGAATAAAGAAAATTAAATTAAATTAAATTAAATAAATNAAAATAAAATATAAAACAAAACAAAACAAAACAAAATGAAGCCCAGAGACATCCATTTTCAGAGTGCCATTAAAATCTGGGTCATGTTACAAATGAATTTTTTTTTTTTTTTTAATTTCCACAAATTTAAAAGAATGATCAACCTCTTTCACTGGGAAAAAAAAGAAATAAGAAAGAGAAAGAGAGAGAGGGAGAGAATTAAAAAAGAACCTAGGAAAATGTAGCTCTTTTAGACTAAACCAAAAGCGGCTCCACGGCAGAAATATTTCCCTGGGCAGAAGATTTCAAGCCTGGGTCCCACGGATGGCTTTTGCCCAAGAGGCTTCCTACCTTTTTGCCCTGGGTATTAGCGGATGCTGGGGGTGCCAGAGGATGCCAGTGCTGCTCTAGGGCTGCAGCGTCCTACCCTCCTGCCTGCAGTGGGCAGAAGCTGTTTGCCCACTGCTTGAATGCCCTGAAAAGCCTTTCTGAGGAGAGTTTGTTGAAGGTAAGGAAAGTATCTACCAGGGGAGAGCAGGTTCATTCCCCATGTCTGCACAAGCAAGGGCGGAAGTGCCAGGACTGTGGATGACCTTGTGGGACCAGCGTGGGGTGCATGGATACTCAGGCAGGACACAACCCCAGGCACCCCCTGCATGCACTCTATACACAGCCTCTCTGCCACCTCTTCTCTGCCACACACCCCCCTCTCAAAACTGCCCCAAAGCCCACATCCACATGGCTTTGCTGCCCACTCCGTTATAGGTGCTGCTATCTGGAGCGGCATTACAGTGCTGTGGGAGAGCCCCCGGGGAAAGGCAGGACCTTTCCCACAAGGACATGGGGTAGCTGTGGGGACACAGCTCCTTGCCCGGTGCCAGTAGGGACGGTAGGGCTGCCCTGGGCCTCCTGGCAGATCTCCTGCTCTGCCTCTCCCAGCGCTGGGCAACCGCAGTGGCTCTGGCAACGGCGTTTGTTTACGGGCTGAATTGGGATTAAACCGGTTCATTATTTTCCTGACTGGCAGGTTTCCAGTGTCCGTGGTAGTTAATAATTGCAGCCAATTAAACCTCCGCAAAATCTGTGCTGTGGGGATGGGGGTGGGGGGCAGAACACGCGAGGATTTCTCGCAAACCCACGGGTGGCTCGTGCCGCCACGGAAGAGCTCCGTGGTGGAGCTGGGGACACAGCATGGCACCACTGCCAGCCGCAGGGACCCCCCGGGAAAGGGGGTGCTTGCAGGGCTGTCACTGCAAAGGGGGTTTGTCCCTTTGTGGGGCCAAGATTTGAAGCTGGTGGAGGAAACATGAGCAGGGTTCATCCCAGCCCTGTGCATTTGCCGCCTCCTTGGCCTTGTGGGTACAAACACTGCTCACCCCAAGCCCTGGCCTGCCCACTCACCCTGGAATAGGTGTCTGCAGGACGGGCAGGCTGGGTTTGGGCCCGGACCCTGGGCAGCCCACTGCAGCTGCAAGGAGGTTTCTTTTCAAAGCACATCTCCCTCTCTTCTTGTCTTTCCACCCATTCCCTTGCACCGCTGGAACACCCTCTGCCTCTGCAGGCCAGCAGGCCAGCCTCCGAATCCCACCCTGATCCCACTCCACCCTAGGCTCAATAAAATACTTCTCAGGGCCAAAACACAAGCAAACCTCAGTGGTCCAAAACCCACCTAAGGACTGAGACTGCCCAGCTCCTTCCACCTGTGACCTCGGGTGCCTTTTGCAAGCCGCAAGGACACGAGCGCGTTTCTCGAGCAGCGCTTGAAAAGCAGCCAAAACCAGGCATAAAGAAACATTCTTTAGCGAGCGCTCTTTGAAGCTGGGAAGCTCGTCAGGAAGGCTGGATGCTCGGGCGGGCTGTGGCCACGGGAAGGCTGGGGGTGTTGTTTCTTGGATGCTGGAATCGCTGGGAGAGATGCGGGAGCGGGAGCGCGTTCGTAGGGAGGACAGCTGACGGGAAACCGCCGCCTTTCAGCAAGGCAAATAATCGCAGAGCCTAGGTTAGCTCTTCTGTCGAGAGAATAATTGTGCTTCTAAAGGCCCTGATATGATGAGCAGCACTGCTTTGAAATCGAAATAAATACATAAATAAATCAGGGATCTTGGACTGATTAAGGCAATTGCTTCCCTTGCTTTTGCAACCCCTTTGGGTCCTGGTTCCCAGAGCAAATTACATATTTAAAAAGTTTCTCTCTGGAAAAAAAAAAAAAAAAAGAAAAAGGGAAAAAAAAAGGAAAAAAAGGGAACTTGCAACTCTAAAATAAAGTTTCTTTGTGGTTGCCTAATGAACAGCGAGGGCCAGGGCGGTTTACTGTTATTAATTGGTTTTAAATGGCTCCAGCTCTGTCTCGGAGCATCTTTATGAGCTGACCACAATGTGGCTGTGCCCTCCCAGCTGCCCCACACGGGGTCAGGACACACTGGGCACCACCAGCCTGGGCCCCTTTGTGTGGGTAAGCAGCCAGTCTGCCTCCACCCCAGCCTCTCCTCCTCCTCCACCCAACAAATCCTCCCTGAGACACTCTGAGGTGTCTCTGCCTCAGCCAAGATGTGGCTGCAGCTAGCAGGGAGAGTTGCTGGGAGGATGCTAAGGATGCTCAACCGTTGCTTTTCCAAATATATGCACAATTTCTCCTGCTCCCTCCTGTGTGACTACAGGTGAGATCTGCTTTACCACCTGCTCCCCACTTTGCCCCTCACCTTGGCACACTGCAAAAACGTCCTTGTGTCCCAAACCTTATTTTTAGATTCTGCATGACCATGACATGTGGGAGCTCAGCAACCAGCACAAGCCCAAGGGCTGCCCGAGCGTCACCAGGCAGATCACACCAAACACCACCATGCACCTCCAGGCACTGAGCAGGTGGAGAAAAGGCTCCATTCTTCACCAAATAAAAAAAACCACCCAGGATGGGTAATTCAGCAGTTTCCTTTCTATAAGGGTGGTGGGAAGCAAACCTCTCCCTCAGCCCAGAGAGGCACAGAAACCTCAGTGTAAGGATCATTACTGACAGCAGCAGCTATGTCGGATTGGGTTTGGGATGTGAGGAAGCGATGGTGATTATTGATATTTGCCAGAGCTGCTTCCAAACCTATTCTTGGCTCAAAACGTGTTGCGTGTGCCAGCTCTGACAAGCGGGTTTCAGCTGTAATTCAAAACATGGCCTGATGTTTAGAACACTATATAAGGTTTTCTCCTGGCTGTACGCACGGGATTATGGATGTGCCCGCGTGTGGGTGCAGATGTGTGTGCAGGGACGCAAGGAGACAAACAGCTCAATCTGGAGCTGGCGGGGAGGCAGAGCTGCACGCGCAGCCCCGAGAAGCTGCTGGTTCCCTCTGGTACCACTTTGGTTTCTTTCTGACCAGCTGGCAGAGCTGTCCGAACTAACACGCGATGGTTTGGACCGATGTTGTAAGCGCAGGTACACGTCTGGGGGGGCGTAGAGTGGTGTATTCACCAGCTGTTGAATCCTGGAGATGGGCTGGTGGATGACAAGATGCCAGACGTTTTTCAGCACATCAAATCTGTATCTCAGCACTTTGCAGGGCGCGGAAAGGAAGCAGTAATTAAGCGACAGGACTTACACCGCTTCCGCGCCGGAGCCACGCTGCCTCCCGTTCAGCCCCACGCACGTGTGTGCCGGCACGCCCAGCCACGCCAAGAAGAGCCTCACTCTTCTAAACATGGCCATGATTGTCTTTTAATGCTGACAGAGAAACTATTCAGCAGAAAGAGTGTTTCTCCCATTCTGGGATTTTCCTGGTAACAGCTTCTGGTCATTTCTATTGGTCTCTGCCCAGCTGTACTAGTTTTATGAAACACTCTGGACTAATACTGGGAATAGCAGTGTGTGGGAACGAGGAGGAAGGTTTTAACTGCGTGAAGTCTTCCATCTCCAGCTCGGTTTCTATGGATATCTGAATGGAGTTTATATTTATCCCTCCCATTTGAGCCATGTGTGCAACTTTGGAGGAGGAGGCTGTGAGCAGAGCTGCTCCGTTGGAGCTGCTGGCTCTGCTGAGCCCTGACCCCTTTGGGTCAGCAGCAAGAGCATCATCCTTTCACCCAAGCCAAAATGTCACTGCAAGGGGGAAAAAACAGCAGAAATATTTGAACTAGAGCTTAACACAACAGCGAGCACGGTGTCCGGCAGTGGTGTGGCCCTCTCCATGACCCCCAGCAGCCAACCAGGGATGTCAAGGCAGAAGCACCACTCCTGATCCTCCGTTCCCAGTCCCTCCCATGACTGCCCTGTAAATGGCCAAATTTCCTGGGAGCAAGGGATTTTCCATCTGTCACATTGTCCTTTGCTGTCAGGAGAGGAGTGGGCACGGCCGCGGCGCTGGGGGGAGCGTGCCGGGGCGCTGGAGCAGGTAGGAGTGGGAAGGCAAGCGCGTGACTCGGCCTGGCCCTGGCGCACCGGCTCCGGGAGCATTACCATGATGGCTCCATCATTAATTGATCAATCACAGGATGACAGTTAATTAAGTAGAAAATAAAGCTACTCTACCCAGCCTGGCATTAGTAGGCAGCGACGTTACGATTTCTGGAGTACAAGGAGGGGAGATTAAAAAACAAAGGCACAGCTGGAGGAATAACCCCACCATTGGTGGCTGGGGTGGCAGCCTTGGCACGATGCTCCCCGGGCTGGAGGGCGTGTGTGGCCCCTGCATGGCAGCAATGACCAGTTCTGGGCTTCTTCTTCCCTTTTGGAGATGACCATCCGCTGCCCTTCAGGCACAACCCGTGCTATTCTCACGGCCCCTTCCCCACCAACTCTGGTGCTGCTGCCCTGGCACCGATGTGAGACCCTCGCCAGGCTCCAGATCCACAAAAGGGCTTCTCTCGATCCTGTTTTCCCATCTCCCGGTCCTGCCCTGTGAACTAAACCACAGCGGGGAAAGAGAGGAAGCCAGAATGAAAGCATCCTTCACACCCCTCCCCACCTTGTGTGCCCAGGATTGTCTTGATATGAAAAATTACGGGTTTTGTTAAAAACTATTGCTAATGAAGCATCTTTCCTGCCCTTAATTGTTGCCAAGGCGATGACCCCAGCCAGCCATCTTTAATTAACTTAGACTAGATCTCCTGAAATGAGTTCCTCGGGTAAATTGCTCACCACGGCTTTCAGGCACGGAGCCGTCTTTGCCAAGCCCATCCGCTCCAGAGCACCGCCACAGCCACCAGCAGAGGTGATGGCACGGGCCTGGCATCCCCTCCTCTGCCAGGCTGGGTAACCCTGCAGCCAGCCGGTAGCAACTCAGAGCAACATGGGGATGGGAACGAAGGGGCAACCGACGTCAGGCCATGGGGAATGGGACGAATGTGGATTTCTCCATAAAATGGGAATTCACTCTCAGCATTGGCTTCTCCCAGGACCAGAGCACCACAGGGGCACTGGGACTGGCCGCATGGTGGCTGGCACCTCTCCAAGCGAAAATCACATTTCCTGCCTGACAGATAACGGCGGTCAGGAGAATGCCAGGACAATTCCTGAAAATGCCATAATTGTTTTAATCTGATGGTGGATAAAAGATAATGATGCTAACAATATTTAAACGTAATTATAGTTTCCTGCGGCTGTTGGGCTCTCTGAATCCTCTCCACTCAAGTGCCTTTGTTTACGAGCGGCTTCAATAAGGCAGGGCCTGTTTTCCTCTTCTATCGCCTTCACACCTGCACCCCCATCGAGGCGGGGGGGTGGTGGATGCGTGCCAATGGGCTGGCTCTCTCAGGGACTGGAGCTGGCCAGCTCTGTGCCACCCCACCCCCCCCCGGGCCCTCCTGCCTTTGGTTCACCTTCGCCCATCCTCTCCCTCCTGGGATATGAGGCCTCCCTTCTGAAAGAGGCTGTGATGGTGGCGTTTGGACCCCGGCAACGCCCAAAGAGCAGGCATCTGTTTGGGCACAGTTTAGGGAAAGGTGGCAGGAGTTAATCCACCCCAAATGGATGAAATAAGGCATATGGTGGCTAGTTCATGCTGGTCGTCTGTGTCAGAGCTATGACCCTCCCTACAGCCCCCAGATCTGATCCTCAGCTCCCCTCCAGGGTGAACTCTCAAACATGGAAATAAAACAGCAAAGCAGCACAAAGGGATTTTTTTCAGGAATGATTTTGCTGTTGACAAACAAATAAAAAGCACCAGAGGTGGACATCCAGGGGCTTGGCATCCACGGGGGAAGAAAATGGATGCAGAAGAAAATGTGATGAATCCCCTACATTGAAAACCTCCCTACACTGGATACTGCCTCCGCTGCCTTAAAGAAAGCCCCCCAAAAGAAGCATTCTTTCCGGGGTGGGCTGGATGTGCTGACAGCCCAGGGAGCGGTAGGAGAGGTTGCAAAGCAGCTCGATTGAGTGTGCAGAAACAAGCAGTGAGAAAAGACGAGGTTTAAACAAAGCTTTCAGAGCAACTCAAATATGAAACAGCTATTTCAGTAGCTGGAGTTTAGCCTCCTATGTGAATCGGTCTTTGTAAATAGGAATGGAGGATAGCCAACTTCCCCAAAAGGGCTCTACGGGGGGTCCGGAAAACCACAACGTCCTGAGTTTAATGGGGAAAACAGATAGAAATGGTAACAAAGAATGGGGAGAAACAGCAATAAACCTGATTGTTTGGTAAATAAGGTCGAGCCTGTTGCTGAGAAGTGAAGTTTGAAAAGCAGCTGGGGAATGAATAACCGGTTAAAAGTTAGGAGACAAAGTGGCGTAACAAACCCAGGGGGTTCCTAGCACAGAGGGGTCACTGCCGGAGCCCCCGCGGCGGGCAGGAGCACAGGCCTTCGGAAGTGCCAGGGAGGAGGGAGGAAGCAGGAAAACATCCACTGCTGCTCCAGCACGATAAAATCTGACACTGTGTGCAGGGGTATGGAAGGGTGTCACGGTGCCGATGAACTTGGCCTTTGAATGAAGGGAGAAATTCAGCGTCGAGCACAAAGAAAACAAGTCCACTGCCTACACAACAGCAAAACAGCTACATCCAGCAAGGAACAACACTCTAAGGCATGGATATGACTTTGAAAAGATCAGCTTGATCTCCAGCAGGGCAGCAAGAGACATCAGGAATGACCAGACCAGAGTAGAAGACAGGAATGGGTGAAGATTCACTCTGTGCTACATGAGTTCCTGCCTCGCCAGCAGGATGTCATGAGGCCAGGGAAGCAGAAGGGAAGGATAAAGAGGTGCAATAGCTGCCATGTGAAGAGTGATGAAATAGAGTAGGGCTCTAGCTTACAGAAGAAGAGGACTAAGGAGGAGAGGAGAAGGGGCTGTTAAAGCATGAATGGCAGTGAGAAGGTGAATGGGCACTTGCTGCTCGCTGCTTATGTCAGCAGAAGATGTGGAGGACAATGAATGTGCCAGCTGAACGTCCAGCACAAGGAGCTGCCTTGGCAGTCATCTTGGGGGCTGCAAAGACCAGAAGTTTGGAGAAGCTGGGAAAATTATTGGGAATTTAAGAGCAGAGAGATGCCTTGTTGCTGGAAAGGCTTCTGGGAGCCTGCTGGGGCTGAAGGCTCTGTAGGACACTGGGCAAAAGCAGGCAATAGAGCACAACCCTACCTGCTGCTGACCTCTGTCCTGTCCTGCTCTGGGACAGCTCTGGGGACAAGGTGACATCCCCGGAGCTGCTCTGGGTTTAAAGGTAGCCCATCTCTAACTCCTGGAGCCAGGGATCCACCACAGGGGGGGACCCCTTCCCTACAGTACTGGACGGGACCCACACCTCCCTCCCATAATGCATCTCCAAGTTTCCTGGCGGCTCACCCCTACCCCACCGGGAGAGAGTAGTTTTGTAAATTACCCCGTGTCCCCGAGAAATTCCACGCGAGACATAAAGGGTCAACTCTCCACAGGACACGCATTGCATTGGTGTTTGCCTACCAGGCTTGCCCACGCAGGACCGAGTTGCAGATGGTGGAATCCAAGGGATAGGTATTACTGGGGAAGCCCGGCCCCTGCCCTTCCTGTTACCACAGCCCACGACCGCGGCAACGCGTGGCCGGCCCAACGCGTCTCCACGGGCTCGGCGCAGCCCCGACGGGGCGCGTTGACATCTGTAACCAACACGCCGGCTCCGGCAAAGGCAGGGCTGCCCGGCCAGGCGGAAAATTAACACTGACATTGAGTTTAATTAAACAAAACAACCAGGCTGAAAGCTGGAGCGGAGACGTGGCGGCAGCTGGAGGAGCCGGGCTGGGTGCGGTTTGGGAGAGAAACTCGCCGGGACGAGCCCGCTCCACCGTCCGGGCCAGGGAAGCCGAGGGCGGCCGAGGGCCCCACCTTCCCTGTGGATCCTGCCGTCTAGGACCGGCAAACGCCGTTTTCCCTCCCCGTTTTGCCTGTCACTTTACTAAAAAACCCGCACCGGGCGCAGCACGACAGGGGAGGCCCACGAATGTCCCAGCCCCGACGGGGAGCGGGGGTGGTTCTCGGTGGGCTGTGGGGCGGAGAGAAGGCGAGGGGCGCTCCGGGGAGCAGATTTCGTTGAAGTGAGTTCGGGGAAATGCTGCTTCGGCGACCGCAGATTCCATCTCGCACCCACCCCCTTAGTAGCTCCGACTCCGCTTCTTTCTCCCGACCCCGAATAAAAGATGTGGAAAGGGGCTGATCTGAGCAGAGAAACCCGAGCGCCGCATCTCCCGGCCAGCTGCTCCCCGCCGAGCACCAGTAGCACCAGTAGCACTCGCAGTGCAGGCAGCGGGGAAGCCCTGCCCGCCGGGGCTGAGTTATTTTTGCCGCACCGCCCGGGAATCGCTCGGCGTCAAGGTCCTGCGGGCGAGGCAGAGCCGTCCTGCCCGCCGCCCGCTGTCCGCCTCCCTGATCGCGATTCCTCCACGAAAGAGCTGAAAATAGCGCGCAGCCCCGTGCAAGCCGAGTGGGGAATAGCCTCCTCCGGGCAGCCACAGCACTGGGGTCCGGCGGTTGTGGCCGACACATTGCCGCCGCTTTTGTTCGACGCCCC
>VWYK01033479.1:22312-35980 GCA_013399775.1 Semnornis frantzii | reverse complement strand
GGCGGCATGGCGGCACGGAGCCGCGGGGCCCGCTGGAGGCGCCGCGGCCGAAGGGCGCTCGGGCTTATGCTCGTGAGCTCGACTGCCCTTAGCTGTGCCACCCTGTCGGTGGCGCCTGGGGAGCCGTGGCCGGGACTGGGCTGTGAGGCAGCGCTTCTGTGCCGTTCTGGCGGCGGTGAGAAAGGCGAAGTGCAGCCGCTTGCGCTCAGCGAGCGAGGCCTGAGAGCCGGGGCTGTGAAAGGTCACGCGTGAAATCTCTGACGGGTTATAAAAGGTTACAGTCGCTAGAAACCTGGCCTTAACCTGCGCGGTTTGCACAGGGAGGTTGTGGCTGCTCCCTCCCTGGAGGTGTTCAAGGCCAGGTTGGATGAGGCCTTGAGTGACCTGTGCTAGTGGGAGGTGCCCCTGCCTGTGGCAGGGGCTTGGAACTAGATGATGTTTGAGGTCCCTTCCAACCTTCTGTTGGTGCTTCTGTGCTCCACGACCTCCTTGGGCAACCCGTGCCAATGTCTCACCACCCTTCCTTTCCTCTTGCAAAGAACTTCCTCCTAACATCCAGTTTTCAGTCTCCCCTCTGCCAGTTTAAACCCATTTCTCCTTGTCCTGTCATTGCATTTTAGTGGATCAGAAAGTGTGCTGATTGCTTTTTGACCATAAAACGAACACGCAAAAAGCAGAAGGTCTAAATTTCAGATTGCAGCAAAGTCTGCATGCATGACTCCTAATTTACAAAACAAAGTTCAAAAATAGAAAAGATTAAATGTATATCTATTTACATGGGAAGCTACTGGTTGCCTGCATAGGAAGTTATCACAGAGTCAGTAGTTTGTGAAATGAGCAGCCCAATGTCCAGCTTCATAAACAGACAAAAAGGATCTTATAGACACCTGGGGTTAGCACAGGCAGAGATCCTAATTCCTTGTGGCTAGCTAACCTAGAAATCTATGTGCCTGAGCAACCTTGGCAGAACAGCCATTCAGTTGCTTGCAGACAGTCTATGAAGGAGGCAGAACACATTGTAGTTGTGGTTTCTCTATACGACAATTTTAGTCACACACTGTCTAGCCAGGACATGAACACAGAAGAATGGGATACTCTGTTTCATGTCCTAATGTATTCTGTTCAAAGTTTCTTGTTCAGACTTGGCCTCATCGTTGTAAAGAGACAACCAAAATTTTATACTTGTTTTGTATCAGGATTCTTTCTTTGTCTAGTGAGAGTAGTGAGCAAAAAGAAAACAAAAATATTTATCTTTTTTATATAGATGAGACTATATAGTATTTAGATGTAGATCCTATATAGTATTTGGATGTAGATCTATGCAAAATTCAAATAAGGCTGAGATTTTTCTGATATAAAAATACTGAAGAATGAATCCATTCTGGTTTTGTGAATTCTAGGTATAAAACTCAAATTATTTTGTATAGTAATTCCAGGAGTTGGTTAATACAATCACAGTATGACCTCAACTAATCGAATACTGTAACTCTAAACCAGCTTTGTCATCTAAATCCAGACTCCTGCACTGGGCTGTGAATGGCACATACCTGGGCAGCAATGAAATCATAACACTTATTGTGAACCAATGACACATTTTTGTCACCGTTAGGACGCAACAGTGGTCAAGTCATCATTGCTGCATGGAGGTTACTGTTAGGTTTAGGCAGTTTGCACAACCTTCAAAGATGCTAAAACAAAATGTAAATTCTTTGCATATTTGCAGAGAGCACTAACAGATGGAGCTTCCTTATGGGCACAGGTTATGCTAATAAAAGAGGTCTCTCTTTTGAATACAGAGAAGAATCTCTGTGTAGTGTGTCCACACATCTAGATGTATACAGTTGGTCAGTTTGACACTAGATACTGAATCACCTTCAAAATGCATGGGACTGACAGAAGATGGAGCTGCTTGTAGCAGCAGAAGCCAGCACAGGCATTTGCTCATGAGCTAGTCCTAGCATCCTTGAGTAACACCACTCTTGTTACACCATATGTTAGCATATGGGCCTGGCTTACGCTGTGCCAACTTGGACAGGCACCTATCCACTGAACTCAGGTTGTTAACCATTTAAGCTAGAAGTTCCCAAAGTGTGATATGAGTATTGCATGTTGTACACATAGCACTTAAAAGTAGGATAAGGGCACTTCTGGAACACTATCCCTCACACACCTTTCAGACCTGTAACTGCTGATGCCATTGCTGAATCTATAGCAGTGCTACTCAAGCAAATGATGAGGGGAGTGCTGTAAATTCATTTGCTTCTGTTTGCAGTTTGAAACACAGAGTGTGCTGCTGACAGACAGAGTGGTTTGTTTCTGCTTGTGAAGTATAGAGCAATAGCCTACATCCAAAACTTCTCTTTCTGGTTGTGTGAAGCTTGTGGATAGGAAAATTGTAACAAGCATTTTTCAAGAACTGCTTCATCAAATATGACTGAGCATATTTTGAGGCTCCTCTGTACAGCTTTTCCAGCAGATTCCTTAAATATGTCACAGTGGTTTTTTAATCTTGAAATGGAAATAGAATTTTGGTTGAATGTTTTTCACTTATACAGAAGACACTTAGATTATTAGTCATAAAGGACAGAGAACCCTAACTCTTAGACATTAGGAGAAGGTGTAAAGAAGAGCTTTTGTGTAATCCAGCATAGTAAGTGTATAAATAGCACCCAGCTAATTAACGGCTTAGAACGTCGCCTGTGGTGCGTATGTCAGGGAGCGATGCATGCAGCACGTTCAACATACTTTGCTGCTGACACAAATGATCCCGTGCAAGAGTCAACTGCAACATTGAGGACTTTGTTTTTAAATTTTGATATTGTGGCTTTTTGGAGCTTTATTAGTAAAATTTTGCATCAGAAAACAACTATGTTTTGTCCTCTGGTGGATTCTGACATTGCTTAATAAATCTGAAATGTGATTCTGTTAAAGTCAGCTTCACTTCTAAGCCTTTGTAGTTAGAATTGATGGGAGTTTTGTTATCAGTGAAACCAGAAATGGATCCAGGAGGTTTGCTTCTATTTTACTTGCATGAGCAAGAAAACAATACAGCTGTGATTATGAAGTGTTTAGTTTTGCCTCGCTGTAACTTTCAAATAAAAGGGAGGAGTGGGACTTGATGTAAACAACCATTTGCATACCCAGGTCCACGAGGACAAGTGAGGGAAGCACACCAGACCAACCATTCCTCTTTGACTCGTGGTGGGATGGCAGGCTGAGCCCATGCAGCCCACGGAGATGAATGGTGGGACAGAATAGTGCAGCCTGTGGAGGAGGACTCCATCCCGGAGCAAAGGAGTGGTCCTGAAGAAGGCATAACTCTGAGGGAAGCTGGTGTTGGAGCAGTCCATCACTGGAAGGATTGCAGCCTGCTGCAAAGGTCTGTGCTCTAGGAGAGGTTTGTGGAGGACCGTTGCCTGTGGGAGAGACAACATATTGTAGCAGGAGAGGGCTGTGAGGAGTTTTCCTCTGAGGGAAAAATGCAAACCCCTTTCCATGGCTCTTGTGCTGCTGGTGCTGACTGCAAACCCCTTTCCATGGCTCTTGTGCTGCTGGTGCTGACTGCAAACCCCTTTCCATGGCTCTTGTGCTGCTGAGGGGGAAGAGGTAGCAGAGCTGAGCCCAAGAGTAAGGGGGAGGAAGGGGGAAGGTGAATTTGGGATCCAGTTGTATTTATCACTGCTCTAGTCTGATTCAGTTGGTGGTGATTTTGTTTAAATTAAGTTAAATTGATCTTGTTTCTTCAAGTGGAATCTGTCTTTTGCCCATGACCATAACTGGTGGGTGAGTTCTCCTGGTCCTTGAGCCTTTTGCTGTACTTCTTCCTCCCCGTCCCACTTTTTAGCTTAAAGACTTATATTCTTTAATTGAAACTATAATAAAATATGCTATTTGCCAGGATAAAGCCTCCATAATTTAAGTAGATATTTTTTAAAAGTTTAAAGTTTTTTCCTGGCAAGGAAATGCTCTAAACAGCAAAGATGTCATTTGTTAATGACACGAAATCTTTCAGCAGGTCCTAGTGGTGCTGCAACCCAGAGCATTTAAGGGCATCCTAAAATGTAAGCAGTCAGAAACATTTGTGTTTTAAGTTCCTCTGCTTCCTGGAGATTGGTTCAATATTGTGATGGCCTAGATATTTCCTTGGGGGTTCAGAGATTCCTGTGAAAGAACTAAGTGTTGTTGTCCTGGGATTAACAGGAGATTGGTTGGATTGAGAACCTTGGTGGCATAGGAGTTACAGTGTGCAGGAGGAACTGGGTTCTGGGAGTGTAGCACAGGGAGCATGAGTGCCTGCATTAAGACATCTTCACATGGTGATGTGTTTCCAGTGCTTTTGGAACTTCTGCAGCTGGGGATTTCTGTGTGCATTGGAGGTGATCTTTGAAGTGCATGCATCCATAATCAAAGCAGTCAAAAGGCACTGTCAAGTATTTCTCCCCCGACCCTTTCTGACAGGTTTTTTTCCTCTATCTATGAAATAATGAGGAGAATGAGGCAGCTGGTTGGTTTGGTTTTTCCCCTTTCCCCTGAAAGCTTGTAAGAGCTGGGTCGTAAAGGACCGGTAGCTGTGTGGAGTTTCTCCATGTGCCCTCTGCTGGTGCTGGTAAGCAACTCAACCTTGCAAACTGATCTTCCTGTACTGCTCAACAGATGGATCTGCAGCTGAAGACCGTGAAAACAACAGGTTCCTGCCTGTGTCATGGTTTGGGAGCTCCCTGCCCCCCACACTTTGTAAAATCCCCCAGACTAGACTCAGCCAGCTGGAAGTTAAGGACTGAAGCTCTCTTTACAGCTCAGCACAATGTACAAGCAGAGATATACACAACAGACAGGAATAGTTACAGACATAGACAAGGTAAAGGTAATACAGTATTAGAAACACAGTCCCCCTCCCAGAAATCAGAGTCTCCAGGAGGGGCTCCCAACCACCTTTCCACCTTCTTCCCACCCTCTGCCTTACCCCATGGTCTGCCTGGCCTGCAGGGTGAGTTTGGAGGATGGGCCAGGGGTGTTAGAAGCAGAATGGTTGTTACTCAGCAGAGGCCAACAGACACACACCAGCTAGAGAGACAGAGACTCTCTTATCTATGTTTGTGTGCTTGTCTTTATACATCTCAGCAAGCCTCTGAGTGCAGCAGACATCAGCAGTGTTTACTTTTCACAGCCTATCATTTTTTTTTCTTTCATTAAAATATTCCAGTTAGCCTGAAACCAGCACAGCATGTTTCTGGTGATTTTTAAATCACACCAAAGACATTTATCCTATCTGAAGAGAACCAACTGCAAATAATTACAAAGCCTTTTTGTTTTTTAGATGCACATACCTACTTCTATGATTCTGTCACATAAAAATGAGTTAGAGTTGGTCTCGTAAGCATTTATCTAGCAGCATGTGTTTGCTTTAGGAATTATAACTTAGCTCTGAAATGCAGAAAATACTGCCAAATTTAGGTTATTTTGAGGATCTGAGAATGAAACCCTTCCAATTCTTGGCTGTCTGCTATAATCTAGATTTCTAGTGCACACATAGTATTTTTTATCATTAGGACACAATTTTACCCACTAAGATACCCTCATCTAACATTCAGAGACTTGTGTTCTTCAAACACAGGAGTGTTGTGACTTCAGGGTGAGTATCCAGCTGGATGCTAAACACTACTCATGTACTGAATATTACTGATATGTGATAGTGAATGATAGAGAAATACAACACTTAAAAAAGAAAGCAAGCCATTGCTGCCAAGGGCTTGAAACCATTTTGGAGACAGTCCTTCTAACCATTTAATGTTCTATGTTTGTAATGGAAGTATTTCTGAAAGAATTTAGCACTGTCCCTGTGTATGTTTAAACTCACAGCTGTATATTAGGAAGAGTTGTATCACAAAGGAAATGAAACCATTCAAATATGATGGAAATGAGCAAGAAATCTGTATGAAGATAAAGCAATTGTAGGATCTTTTCAGTGCTGTCCTGCAGTCTTTTTTGGTTGGTTGGTTTGTTTGTTTTGGGTGTTTCTTTAATTTGGGTTGGGGTTTTTTGTTTGGGTTTGTTTGTTTTTCTGTTTGTTTGGTTTGGGGTTTTTTTTGTCCCTTTCCTACTGTGGTTTTGGCAACCTAACTGCAAGGAGTAACAGGAGCACTATTATTGCAGACACTGCCTCTAATACTCTGAAGCCACAGGAGGCCCTGTTGTATACAGGCTAAGTACAGAATTCTTATAGTGATTCAGAATTCCCTTGATATTTGTTAGGCACCATAAGAATAGGGACTGGATTTATTGATTCAGGTTTAGTGTAATTTCACAACAGGGTTCCAAGAAAATACTCTGCAATGTTCAACATATTACTTTAATTTTCTGACACTTTTTGTTGCTTTCCCAACTAATCTTCGAAATTACAGGTTTTTTTAGAATGCCTTTGGGGAAATGCTGACGACCCATGCTGCAATCTGCTAATTCATGGACACTTTGTTAGCCACTTTGTGCAACATATTCTTGCACTTAAAGGAGAGCTATGGAATGTAGTAGTTGCAGTAGTACTCTTAACAGTCAGGATAGGTTTAGGTTAGACACTAGGGAAAAATATTCCCCAGAAGAGCAGTCAAATACTGTATCAGGCTGACCAAGGAGGTGGTTGAGTCACCATCCTTGGGTGTGTTTAAAGGCTGTCTAGATGTGGCACTTAGCAAGATGGTTTAGTGGTGAACTTTGTAGAGTAGGGTTAACGATTGGACCTGATGGTCTTAAGGGTCTTTGCCAACTTGAATGATTCCATGAAATAGACAACATCTGGAAAGACACATGCTGGCTATGCAGGAGGTAAGAAGCCATGAGAGGTAGAATTAGTGAGCTTTTAATGTGTGGCCTTCAGTTAGTTTGTAGTTATATCTGCCATTGTCAACCCAGCTGAAGGCCACTGAGAGAGGAGATTCCCACTTCTGTTGGGTAGGTCCAGCTTGCTCCTTCACCCAGTGAAGGATGGAAAGCTGTAGGTGACCAGTAAGTGTAGAGCAGCAGAGTTACTGCCCAGAGCTGTAGTGTCTCCAGTTGCTAGGAAATGCTTACATGGCAACTACAGATTCTTGAACTGACAGATGAGAAGTAGGATGGGAATGGGACAGCCATATGGACCTTGATAGTAATAATACATTTGTACAAATTGGCTGCATGGCTTTATAATTGATGTTAAGTAAGTGAGGTATATTCTGGTAAAAGAAACCTTGTTTGTTTAGCTTTCCATGTTAAGCAGGGGTTTGGAAGCCTTAAAGGAATGCTTTATGTGCACTAATATTTGTGTTTGCTCTGGTCATAGGGTTTCTTGTGCTAAAATTTGCCCAGCAGGGTGCTGGGAAAGAGGCAGATGATCCCTGACCTGATCCTGGTTCCTCTTGGCATGGAGGTTTGCGGAGGTGCAGGCAGATCTCTTGCAGAGGTGCAGAGAGCACAATGTCCGTGGCACTTGTCACTACCCTGTGAGGCACTTAATGCCTTCTCCTGGTAAACCTGAGGCACTTCAGTTTCCAGGTACTTCAAGCCCAAAACATCAGGGCTAAGCTGGTCTGAAGCATGAGGCAGAGCAGAACATGTATAGCAGAGCAGCACACACTGAGGCAGAGCAGTGAGGCAGAGGCAGCAGCACAACTGCTTGCAGCTTAGCTGAATTTATATTATTTGCCTGAGTTTAATGTCTCCTTTGGTCACAGAGATTCAGCAATCAATGGCATTTGCTAGACTGACCATATTAGGTGAACCCAGGGCTTGCTGACCCTTATTTGGGCAAGGCACTAACAAGTACCTAAACGCCTATGGGTACCTGTTTATCACTTTAGGAGGGGACGTAGTGGCCCAAGCCTTTGTTTTCCTCCTGCCCTTGCTTCCCCCATCAGCAGAAGTGTGGGGCAGGCCAGGACATCTAATAGGCCTTCCAGGACAAGTGATTGCTGAGTTCTCTGGGAGAACATCCTCTGCTTTGTCTTGTCTGTTGAAATGCATGTTCTCTTTTCTCCTAATGTTTTGTTTGATGTTCAGTTACAGCGAGCCAGTACCCAGCTGTTGGCATTCCCAGGTGTGGTCCAGCGAGTCCGTTTAAAGGACACTTGAGCACTAAGAGTAATGGTAAGGGATACATGTGCTTTCATTGGATGCTTTCAGGAACTGATTACTTCACTATTCAAATGTTTTTTACAATAAAAACCTTTGCATTGAACTTAATTGGTGAGGTTTAATGGTACCTGCATTTAGTGTGCTTTACTGAAAATACTTTTGAGGAGGGAGTTTTGACTTGGCTGCATTGTTAGCTAGAAACACTTAGCAAGATCTCCAAATATATATATGTGTGTGTGTGTGACATCTGTATCAACTGAAATATAAATATGGTTACTGCTTACTCCTTACAGTCAGTAGTTTACACAGCTAGTATGTTTCTGTGCTATACTACCCCATCGAAGACTTTTTCAGAAGCATAGAATGGAGAAACAGGAAGTTTCCATGCTGACATTCTCATAGTCCAACTTCAGCCCCTTCTGTAGCCATTTGAGTTAATGGCTCAGTGTGGAGAAACACCAACAGGATGCTTTCACGTGATGGGAGCTGCTGAAGGAAAATTACTGCCATTGGGCAAAGAAGCTGTGCACACAGACATTTCAAATCCATGGCTTTGAATTGTAGTTAATAACTGCTAAAATGTTTGGTGTTCTTGTCCCTGCCTGCATAGTGTCTAAATATCTTCTCTTCTTACAGCTTTCTGCATTGGCTCCTCCCGAAGTCTGACAAGCCAGTACCTCATCAGGGATCACATGGTGGTTCATTTTAACAAAATCCTTTCAGCCAAAGGTAGAAAAAGGCAATTATGAGTGAACTTTCTACCCCCACACTTAGCTGCTTCCTTCAGAACAGGCTTTTATCAAGATGGAACAAAGTTGTCTTCCTGTTTCATTCTCAGACTGATGTCAGGACAGAGATACAGCTCCTACTTAATAATCCTTTTGTATTATTGCAGTGAGAAGTTTTGTGTGAAAACACTCTCCTGAGGTGCTACCAAAGATACCACTTTGAGTTACTTCATGCTGTGTTCTCTTCATTCTGATTTTGATGAAATAATAAATTATTAAATAATACATTGAACTGAAAATCATGGAGAGAGCAAATATATGGAATTTAGTTCAGGAATGAATGCAGAACATGTTCAGTTAAACTCAGACACTCACTGTGTCTTTTTTAGTTTAAAAATCACCCTGGGGGTTTTCAGATAAAATCATGTTATAATCTATATTATTGTGCACTAAATATGCTAATTTCTATATTTTTTTTTCAGTGTATTTTAGTGTTAGAATGCACATTTCTCAAAAGACAAATGTTATGAAACTTAAAAGCTTGCTGGACTTGTGAAAGGTTCTATGATTCTCAGTTATCCTAACCAGAAACTGTTCAGATTTAAAACAACCAATACCCTGCTGTCAGTGTTGTAATTGAAAACAAACTGTATTATAGACAAAGTTATTTTTGTAAGGTCAGATAAGGAGCATCAAGTGCTGTGCTTGAGTATTGTGCACAGAGCTAAGAAAAACCCGTTGATAGTTGTTGTTTACAGTTCACAGCCTATTTTCTTTCCTTATGGCATAAACCTGTCTTGAGGATCTCAGTCCTGGAGATGTCAGTGCTAGGGCTTGTCTGGGGGTCCTGACAATATAAATTCAATGCATAAAAGTTCACAGGTGATGAGGGAAATGTTTTATGAATGCCTTCCAAAATGTTGTATGCTCTTTTCCCAGGTATTGCCCTAAATAGGGTCTTAGAGGTGGTTCTGCAGATTCTCTTTTCATCCCTCCTTTTCTTGTGTCAGGGTTAGGGAGGGGTACACTGAAACTTTGAATTCTGCCAGAGTCCATGCACTCGTGTAACATGCTCTGTTACTCTGGAACATACTTGTGTTGCTCTGCCAGGTACCATAGTCCCTCTCCCAGGTGTGCAGTTAAATGCCAACAGCACAAAGTGTGTAGAAACTTTCATTCTTAAGGAACCTTCATTTAATTGATGATTCTTCCTTCAAGTATGTGTTTTGTTTTAACACCTTTATCTCAAAAATGCTCTGCTTGTGTTAATGTCAACCTAGTGCTTGAAATACACAGTAAGAAGCATGTTTTCAAACAGAGAAAATTTGCCATGTTCTAATCAAATTAGCCTTTGTTCTGTCTTTGGTTTATTGCAACTTTTTTTTTTTTTCTAATCCCCACAAATGCTAAGTAAATACCACTCATGGTTATCTGTTTGTTATTTTTAGCTGCTGTAGACTGTTCAGTGCCCAAGAGTAGGCTGGCCAACATCAAACGTAAGTATTTATGATGCACTCACTCTGCAAAGGCTTTTGTAAAACCAACAAAACACAAGAGACAGGGAAGCAGAGAGTAACAGTAGGATGTAACCCTTACTAAAGCTTTCATCTACCTCTTGGCTTCTTCAGCATTTCCTGTATTGCTGCAGCTACTTGTAAAGATCTGCAGTGAGACGGGCTGAGGTTGTTTAGTGATTAGTTAATGTTAAGGATCAGAATTAATTAATAAGGAGTGTTTCAGCCTGTTTTTCTCTCTTCTGATACGATGTGAACTAGAACTTTTAAGGAGAGACCTTTCTAGTGCAAGGTCAAGAAGAGTTTTGGGAATGTGAGCATCTGGGGACTGTTCCATTTCACAGCAAGCACAGTTTTTCAAAATCTGTTTAACAAAACAATAAAGGATATTTTATTTCCATAAAAGTAGCTTCTAAAGACAGTATTATATCTCTGCTCCAGCTTTCAGGTTTTATTTTGTGAGGTGTTTCATGTTCCCTAAGAAAAATGAGAGTGCCAAGTGAAAGATGGGAAGCAAAGTAATAAAGCAAACATACATCAGCAGTATCTTTTCATTAGAATATTTATCAACAGAGTGTTTTTACTTTGTAGTGCTGAAAAATCTTCCAAATTATATTTTCATCTTAAATTGTCTGCCTAAAATACTGCAAACACTTATTTTTCTTGCACTAGAAAATTCCTCTTTTGTTCTGCAAGAGAGAAGAGTCTCAACATCTGTTTCCACTGAGTCCAGCACTCGCCTCAGACACAAGGCTGGCAGTTCTGTAGCTTGCTTACTGGTGCTGTTTACAGCTTAAGAAGAGAGTCTTTGTACTTGGTAGAGATGGGAGACTGATCCATGACTTCCTGTCCAGTGACTTCTCTGTAGATATTGTCATTTCTCCTGTTGTTTGAGATTTCTCTCACGTACCCACCTTCATAAAATCAAACAAATGTTGATTTTAAAGGACCTTCAGAGATGATTTAGTCCTTCTTGGGCTTCCTGCTCAAAACAGGGCTTCTGCTAACACTAGAAGAGTTGGCTAAGTCTTGGAAACCTCCAGCAATGGAGATTCTGCAACCTGAGTAACCTGTTCCAGTGTCACAGGATTTACATAGGTAAAAGAATTTTTCCAGCTGTCCAATGCAGAGCCTGTCAGGGTTCAGTTTTAAAAGGCAAATTTTGGCTGGTGGAATATAAGGAGTTTAGAATGCCATAGTTGAAACTATTTTATCATGATCAACAGCAGAAGTGTCTTCACAGATCCAGGATTCTCATGTATGTGTTTATACCAGGTATTTACAAGTATTCCTAATAAAAATCTTTGAGAATTAGTAGCTATGCTCAATGCAGACCTGGAACTGATTATTTTTTACATGCTTTCTTCATATGTTTTGTCTCCTGACTGGGATCAGCTTATAAACAGATAAGAGATTCTGTGACACAGAATGGAATTTGTGTGGATTGAGCAAAGGGAGAATTCCATGGGGCAAGCTTTCAAACTCTTTGTTGTTGGTCTCACTGCTTTCAAAGTATTTAAGACTACTCAGACATCCCTTACCCAGTGCCTGCACTGTTCTTACAAACTCCAAATGTTTAGAATGAAATTGAAAATTATTTCCATTTATTTCACTCCTAAAATCTGAATGGTTGGGGTGGGGTTTTTCCTACCACTCATGGAGGAGTACAGATTACTGCACTAGCAACACAACCAAGTGTTCTGTGTTCTTCTGACACTTAGCAAACAGATTATGTGGAAATGGCTGCCACAGCTCAGGTAGTGAGAATGGTGAACTGTGGAATAAACTAAGAATTTTTCAAACCCATTTATTTTTTTCTTGCTCTAGATGGGATGCATAATTTGCCAGGCACTGCTGCTATACCAATCTAACTGAATATTGGAGGAATCTCAGCAGTTGAGGGGTTTATACCTTTATTCTTCAGTAGGTTGGTGCCTGTCATTGCCTCAACTGAAGCATATTACTACTTTTTCTTCTTTTTGGGTTCCTTATCAATTACTGCATCCCAGATAAGGTTTCCATTGCCCCTTTCTCTCAGAAGAGGGTAAATTATCAGGTTGAAATGCTAAGGTTATTAATAGCACAGAGTTACAAAACAGAATTCCTGCAGGCATGTTCAAAGACATGCCCTGAAAACGTGCCTCGTGTAACGCTAAAATAGCAGGTATTTCCCTTTGGGGGTGTTGCCATGAGTCAGTCAGTAGTGTTTAAGAATTAAACATGATACTGTAGTTGGCATTCTCCCTGGCCATCTGAATGTGTTCTGGTTTTAAAGGAGCTCTAGTTTCCACTGTTCTTTTCCTGGTATCTTTGCTGACAGCAGAACAGGCAAGCTGCCATGCCATTGGGCTGGCAGGGAGCGTGTTCTCGTGTATTAGATCAGCCTTACTGACTTAAAATAGTTGTTAAAATGTGAAACTTCTTGAAATGTGAAACTTCTATGTTCAGAATTAGTCCAAGCATCTTGACTGATGCCAGTGGCCATTAGAAGTCTGTGGTTGTGGAATTTGTGCCAGAAAACTTGACAAAAGCTGTGCCAAGTGAGACAGCTGCTGCTATACATGCTCGGTTTCTAACAGGACTAACTTCTCAACCCATATGTTGAGAGGCTTTTCCGCAGGGCATATTGATAGCACAGCCTGAGCTCAGTGATCAGTGTGCTTGGGAATGCAAGCCTCTGATAACAGGGGATGGGGCAGAACAAGTGAAAAATCTCTGTCCTGAAATCTATTTTAGACTGGTGGAACTCAAATACTTGGGAGGGGGTCGTGAGATGGGGAGACACAATAATTCAGAGCACTCAGTAATGTTCTTTTTCTACTGTCTAGGAGGTTAGGTTCAAGTAGAAATATATATTAAAAAAATATTCTTATGTAGTTCTGTGTTTAAAATTTTCATGTGATCACGTTTTACATTGTATGTCAAGTCTTAATGCTATGAGCAGCAGAGATCTGTAAAAAGCTGTCTTATGTATTTTGTTATTGGCTTACAAGAAGCTTGTAGAAAATCTCCCTGTCTTTGATAATTAACTTTTCTGTTGAGTCTTGTCCTTACAAATCTGTTTCTGAAAATGAAAGGTATAATACAGCAACTAACCAAAGTTCTTTAAAATCTAACACTCAGCTGATGCTAACATGTATGTTTTCAGAGCTTAAGTATGTCTTTGGAAACCTGTTCTAGCGGGTCCAGAGGCCACAAAGATGCTGAGAGGGCTGCAGCAGCTCTGCTGTGAGGACAGGATGACAGAGTTGGGGCTCTGCAGCCTGGAGAAGAGAGGGCTTCCAGGAGACCTTAGAGTAGCCTTCCAGGATCTGAAGGGGGCT
>VWYK01033479.1:2673-22288 GCA_013399775.1 Semnornis frantzii | reverse complement strand
TGGGAGGTGTCCCTGCCTATGGCAGGGGGTTGGAACTGGCTGATCCTTGAGGTCCCTTCCAACCTTCCCATTCTATGATTCTATGATTTATCAAGTCTGAATTTTTAGAGAGCAGGAAAAGTCACTGTGTAAAAAGTCTTTATGAATCTGTACTTTTTAACGGTAGTTGTTCTACTTTCTATTTGCAGAACTTATTTTTTCATGAGAAACTTTTTTTCTTTTTTTTTTTTTTTTAGTAAGAGGTAGTTCATTTTAGATATGTACTCAGTACATCACAAATGTGTTTTTCCCTGAGTTTGTGCTTGCAAAAAGACATTAGATCATGTGGTCTGACCTCATGAGTTAAGCAGACCAAAAATGTCATCCTGCTATACTGCACATGGTAAATAAAGCACAGAAAGAAGAAAGCTCTGTGGGCTTGACTTCTGAAATAATTCTTTTTTTTTACTTGTTTCAGAAGTTAATCAACATTATCATTGAAAAGGTGTCCCTGAATTGTAATTCAGTTTGCCCAGATTTACCACCTGTCCTCTGGGGAGGTTGTTGCTTTGCTAACAGTTTCCTCTGTTACTGAAGATGACCAAATACCTGTAGCATACCAGAGAACAGGGATGAAATGATGCTTTTCACTTACGCTTTACACTGGTTCAGTGCAATGTGTTTGATTTGGCCTTGAGGACTGTCCCAGTGGTAGTGTGAGACAAAAGCCACTGTCCCAGACCACCTAGAAGCCAGGTGGACCTCTCTTTGGGGTATACAAATGGAGTTTACCTGAGCAGACTCAGAGGTTTTCTTTAGCATTGGTGCAGCATTCCACAGATGGTGTGTAGTAGGCTGTGCACAGGCTGCTGGGTTCTTCATCAGCCTGACAGGATGAGATGTCAGATGAGGACCCCATAGAAAGATCAGAGGTGGATGGATTTGGGTTAATCCTGTGCTCCTAGCCTCTCCTGAAATTCCTCTGGAGGCTTTATTTCCAAGCTTTAGCAAAGGCCAGATTTTTGCCAGTAGTAGCTTGGCCATGCAGTATCATGTTTCTGAAGGACATACTCTGACACAAACAGTACTTTATATTTGATACAAGCTAAGCTGTATTATGAAGCCTTTAATACATTCTTGTCACCTTTATCTCTTGTAGCACTGTTTCATCCAATGAATGTGCAGAATTGTCTCTTAAGAGTTATTAGAATTTTCATGTTCCAGCCCCCTGCCATAGGCAGAGACACCTCCCACTAGTACAATTTGTAGTGGATGAGGTTGTGTAGAGCCAGTGTAGAGCTAGGGAGCTGAGAGTAAAACTTCTTAGGGAAGGAAGAGCTTGCTTCAGAAAGAATATCACCAGCTGATATGCCAAACACTTTAATTGTGGTCACTGCAGGCACTTCAATCTCAGCAGAAATGAGGTTGGGATTTGCATCATTTGTTGATAAGGGATATCATAACCAGAAGAGGTTTACTGCAGAAATAGCTGATACAAAAACAGAGAAACGTTCGCCGTCGGACGACTTTCTGAGATGCATTGTTTTGCAAGCTGAATTCAACTCGAACTTCATGTTTCATATTGACACAAAATGAAAGAGCTTGAAGGCTAACTGCCAATTGTACTCCTATGTGACATATGATAGAGACTGGGAATTCAGAGCAGAGGACAGCCACTGCCATTCCAAATCATGCTGTCCTTGTAAGCATAAAGCTTTCAAGCTGCTCAGGAGTGTGCTATGTATGGTTGCTTTCTTCCTGCCAGGTTTATCACATCTGTTTTATCGTTTCAAGCATGTGTCTAGACATCCTGCTGCAGCCTAAGCTTGAGGAGTAAAGAATCAAGCCTATAGAGGGACTGTTTCAACAAGACAATGTGATGATGCCATCTCTGCTTGGGAAGGGGGAGGTGTTTTCTGTGATAACAGCTTTGCTGAGGCAAAAGTCTTACAGTATTCTGTGATAGGCTGTTCAATGGCTTACGGGTTGTTCTTTGTGAAGGGTGCTACAGTTTAACTTCTAAAATTCATGATCTTTCTTGTGCTTCCTCTCACTGACAATTCATTAAGTTATGGAATTCGAGTAAGTTATGGGGTGAATTCATTAAGTTATGGAATTCAGCTTCACAGCCTCTGAATTTATCTGTTATACAAAAATCACTATGTTCTAATAGACCTTTATGGTGGCTTTGAGCACAGCAGTTAATAAAATTAATCTCAAAGTCTCCAGTAAAGCTTTAAAGGGGACTCATGTTACTTGTATCTATAGACTCCATTTTTTTCATTCAAAACATGCAAATTTTTTGTTTTAGAGATTAAAAAAACCCAGTGTTTTTCTTTGATCATGTTGGGTGCTTCTGTGCTCCACAACCTCCCTGGAGGTGTTGAGGACCAGGCTGGATGAGGCCTGGGTAGCACAGGGTGTGATAGTTCTCTTCTATATCCCCTGCTTTTTATAGTACTTTGTCAGTATTATTACTGTTGTTTCTTCTCTCCTTTCCTAAGCCCACAGGGCTTTTTGTTTTGCTTCTGATTTTCCTTCCCATCTCACCTGCAGGGTGGGCAGGCTGTGTGAGGGGCTGCATAGGGGTCAGCTGCCAACTGGGTCTGAACCACTACAACAGTGCTTACCTTTTTTCATGTTCTTGACTTGCTTGTTTGGCTGTGGATTGCTGTACTTGGGAGACTACTTTTCCATGGATTTTTTTTTACATGTTGAATTTGCTAACAGTAAATATGGGTTTTTAATAATATGCTGGATCAGAGTGCAGTCTGAAGAGTTCTATCTGCAAAACATTGAGGGCAAACTTGTGAGTTTTTGAGTAGAGTATCCTTTGGCAGTACTAGTATTAGAATTCCTGCAGACCAGTGGATTAGTTGTGGGAAGAGAATACTTCAGGGAAGCTAAGGTACAGCCTCAGCTACCAACATACCTTTAATAGTTTTTTCTTCTCAAGATACAGGTAACTTTGTATAATTGCTTTGGACATGGAATGTAGTCTGACTTCACTGAGCAACTGGAAACCCCTATGAGGTTTTCAAGTCATCTAGGACAGAAAAGAATAAAAGAATATTATTTTACCTTGCATCTGAGAACTATTGTCTCTTTCCTAAGTTGCTGACCAGCAAAGAAGAGAGAAACTGAAGAAGAAGATAGCCAGGTGTGAAGAGGAAGTGAGTGTGGGTAAAGCTGCCTCCCGATCCAGCTCGAGAGAGAGCGGCTGCCTGCTGCCATCCTCTTTTGGAAGGGTAGGTACTGGATTTTGTGTGCTAGATACTGTGCTCTACCTGCCTCCCATGGTAACAGCTGATCTTTGCTGTGCAGCAGCTCGTGAGGGAGACACAGTGTATTTCAAGCAGTACAAAGTAGTCTGCCTGGCATATCCCCAGCACCAGATCCAAAGAGTCTTCCTGGCGCATCCTCAACACCAAATGCACGTGTCAGCCTTCTGCCAAACATTGCAGGTACCTAGATGAGAGTGCTGTCATGTTTTTGTGCTAAAGATGAGGCCTTATTTAAGCTTTATTTCATTTACCAAAACATCCATTGATTTATACACCAAGGGAGGATTCTTCCGCTTCACTGATGAGATCCTAATGCACTGTGAGGATGAGTTAGGCAGTCTAATTGCATCCTCTAGCCATTGAGAATCATAGAATCATAGAATGGTAAGGTTGGAAGGGACCTCAAAGATCATCTAGTTCCAACTCTCTGCCACAGGCTGGGACACCTCCCACTAGTACAGGTCACTCAAGGCCTCCTCCAGCCTGGCCTTGAACACCTCCCTGGGCAACCTGTGCCAGTGTCTCACCACCCTCACTTCCTCCTAACATCCAGTTTCAATCTCCCCTCTGCCACTTCAAACCCATTGCCCCTTGTCCTGGCATTGCAAGACCTTGTCAATAGTCCCTCCCCAGCCTTCCTGTAGGACCCCTTCAGATACTGGGAGGCTACTCTAAGGTCTCCTGGAAGCCTTCTCTTCTCCAGACTGCAGAGCCCCAACTCTCTCATCCTGTCCTCACAGCAGAGCTGCTGCAGCCCTCTCAGCATCTTTGTGGCCTCCTCTGGACTGGCTCCTACACTTCAATGTTCCTCCTGTGCTGGGGGCTCCAGAACTGCACACAGGACTGCAGCTGGGGTCTGAGGAGAGCAGAGTAAAGTGGGAGAATCACCTCCCTTGCCCTGCTGACCACACTATCAATAAGGAATATCAATAAGTGGCAGTTGGAACACAGATTCTAAAGATGCCTATTAAAGCCTATGACAGCATTGAGGATATTTCCCATATAATAATCATATTACTGCTGCCACTGTTCCTTCTAGGAGAAAAAAAAAAAAAGCTGATTATACATCCTCTGTTTGTGGAACTGCTCCAAAAATTGTTTTATTGAATTAGGATATTTCTGGGTTGAGATAATTTGAAGATTATTTGAAGCAGTCAATGTTAGAGGACTCCAGGTTTCTAAGGAGGCCATGGCAAGAGCGGAATGTGGTCCTCTTGCAATATTGCAGGAAGCATGTAAGAAAAAGAGACTGTTAGAATTCTCCTTTGACATTGCCACTGTTAGAATGCAAAAGTGAAAGATCTGGATGGTAAGCTGTATGCAGTTTGTATTAGTCCTCTAAACACACTTTGTGGCATGTAGTAAATGATATATTCATCATCTCAGGTTTTAATTTAAAATACTTCAGTGGTTCTGAAAGCAAAAAAAAAAAAAAAGAAATGGGAATAGTGTAGATTGAAAGCTGCAACAGCAACAGTGGTTGAGAAAATGCAGCATTTATACAGTAATACAACTTTTAAGAGCACCTGTTAGAGGATTTGAGTGATAGAGCAGAAAATCTGTGTATATTTACAAGCTATACTATTAATTAATGTGCTATACTAGTTAACTAGTAATATATTACTGTCCTACACTGTGTAGTAGTAGGTTACGATGTCATGAATTTTCAACTAATGTAAAGGATTTAAATGCTTGATTGTTTGGATTTTTATCCCTTACTACCTTCCCTGGTAGGAAACTTCAGAAGTCTCCCAAAATTGTGATTATCTTGCAGAATTCCCACAGGTACTTTCTTTTATAGTTCATTTTGCCTCTTTTGTTGGCATTCAGTCCACTGCCGCTTTGTGCTGGAGAAGATCACCCTTCCAACATTCAATTCATGTTCTAATCATCAGATTATTTTCAAAAAGTGAGGCATTCCCAGGGATTTTCTGAAGGTTTAAGTTGTACTCGGTCAGTGAAGCACCTCTGGAAATTCCCAGAATCCATGCTGCAGTGTTAGTCTCAAACTCATTTGCACATGGATTAATTATAAACATAGTCGCTGTTGATGCCTGTCAGGTTCTTTAAAGCTGATTACTTTGGTTTTGAGTGGTGGTGTGATCCCCCCACTCACCCTCTGCTTGGGTACAGGGTGCAACATCCCCTCCTGTGGGAAAAATACAGCTGACAGAAGGCTGTGTACTAGAGCAGCAAGGCAACCCAACCCCTTCACAGACCTGGCTCCTACCTATGCTGTTCTGCAGGAACAAGGGGCTGACAGAATACACATCTGACAAAGATAGCTGCTGTGTGATAGCTTTGAAGCTAACAGGGTTGGGAAAAAAAGGCAGCAGCTCCAGACTTGAAGAGAATATGCACTATGGACTCTTTGGCAGGATAGTCGTGGATAATATCTACCTTCCCTCGTTGGAGGGGAGGTAAAGAACAAAGCACACTTAGATAACATAACTGGCCTCGGTGCAGCGGTTCCTTGACTTTTAACGCTGTCTTGAGCCTTTAGAGTGAAGTTAGCATTGTGCCTTTGGATGAACACTCTTGGTTGGATGTCACTGTCAGTGTTCTGTACAAAACACCAATGTTTGCTAAAGAAGCAAACTGCAGTCTTGCTACTCTCTTGAGTGAGGAGGTTACAAAATTTGCTAGCAGTGGGGCTGCTCACTTTGCAGGAACTTCTAAACGGTTCATACATTGAAGATAGCTCCGAGCTGGTAAAGGCAGTACCTAGGAGTGCCAGCTGGAGCAAGGGTGGTAACTTGCAAAGCAATCACATCTGTGTTTTTCTTTTTTTCCCAGAGTTTCTTGGCAGCAGAAGACAGAGGTGGTCTGTTCCCCTGTGCTCGGCAGGCACAGTACCTGCCAGCAGCACTGTCTCCTTACAGCGAGCGGGGCTCGGTTCGCTCCGCTCCGGTGCCATACGCCAGAAGAGGCTCCGGGAACACATCCGATGCGTCACGCTCAGCCTCGAGTGCCAGCTCCTCAGGCACACCATGGAAAGGCTCTGGGCTTTCATGCAATTACTCCACTGGTAGTTCCGTGAGCATCAGTCATTCCCAGCGGCGCAGCCCCAAAGTACGCAGTGGGGACCTTCTGGAGAGGCATTCTGAACTCTTCACTGGCAGCCACAAGCCTTTCACTCCTCGCACACTCATATCGGGTGCCAAATCTTTCCTGTCTGAGTACAGATACTACACTCCCGCTCGGAGGAAAAGCAAAGAGCACCGCAAGCGGCACGTCGGAGTGCAAACGCAGACCGATGTGATCAGGTACAGAGATTAAGCCTTTATGTTGCAGCTCTGCAGTTTAGATGTTAGCATAACAGTATCTCCATAAAAACAACAGGCTTGCCTCTCAGTTACAGTTCTCTAAACCCAGAATATCAGTTTCGGAATTATTCTAGCTATGCCTCAGCACAACCTAGAGCAGAATGTGGTTTGTCCTTTTCTCACTGGCATGTCTTCTTGTCTTCACTCTGGAGCAGCTGGTTTCATCTGTCCAAACTGGATTCAGATTGGCACTGAATCCAAACTGTAACATCTTGCATCTGGTGGGGGCAGTCATGCCCTTTTTCTTCACTGTCTCTGGTGGATAGCTGCGCTTTCTGTCTCCTAAAGAATTAACAACTTCAAGCACGCAAGTAGTTCCCCACTCTTGCTCCTTTGGCCTTTTTCATTCACTAATTAGCAAAGCATACAAAGCTCTTTTTTTTTTTTTTTTAAACCTTTGGAATGCTGCCTTTCATTGTCTTCATTTTAATGCCCTCTTATATATCTTACATGAAATATTTTATACACAGGAATAACTTTTTCGTGCATTGAATTCCTTAGCAAATTAAAATTTTGATTTTAGCCTTGTTTTTATTTCTGTTAGCTCATAACAAGAAATATTTTCTCTTTTGTGACTGCATGTCCAACTCTGGCTCTGTCCTAGAACAAAGTAGGACTTTGACCAGACTAGAATTACAATAGCTTTGGAGCCAAATTGCAACAATTTATTTTCTGGCTGTGGGCTGTGTTTTCCTGATGTATTTTTAATGCATAGGATGGGTTCTGTTCTCAGTTCTGAACAATTCTTTTGGATAATTTAGCTGCCCTTTGTGCAGCCAGAGCACAGCTCTGGATCACAGTATGTCTGTTGTAATGCTTCAAAGTCTACTGCAACTTAGTTTTCTTATGCGAATGGAAGTCTGACAGAAATTCTGCCTGAGACATTTTAGTACTGTGCCCCATTGAGATTGCTCAGAGATTTCCACGGTGGCACTGCTATTCTTATCCTAGGTATTTTGAAAGTAGCCTTCCTGGCAATGTAATGCACCTCTAAATTTTATAGCTCTCCATCTTCAGACAAAGCATCTGAGAGAAAAGTTAAGACCGAAGAGCAGAAGATCGCATTGAAGGTAATCCATCTCTCAGTCCTCTGGGTGCTCTTGTTATGCCCTTCACTGTCATTTTGGGGGATATAGTTCATCTCTACCACAGCAGTACAACAGCTGATTGGCTTAATTTGCTTTATTGTCATGAGGTGAATTAGTTCTGTGAAGGAGAGTTTCAGAAAAATGAGTGTAAACACTGAGAAAAAATACTGAGGCATTTGAAGAGATCTTAGGGTATTACAAAACTGTAAATTGTCTTCAACAGTTCTTAAAAGTGCACTGTCACTTAAATATCCATTAAGGACAGAGATCATGTGACATAATATTATTTTAATAATTATAATGTTTTACATCAGAAGAAGGTAGCTCTCTTTCAAGGATTCTTTTTTTCTTCATTTTTACATTGGATAATTTATTCCAGAAAGCCCACAGCAGGAAGAATCAGAACCAAGGCATCTCCTCCCCTGAGGGAGCACCCAAACCAGTGGGCAGTGAAGTCTTCCTTCACACTGTTTGCTTTCTGTCTTGCTGGATGTATCTGGAATGCTTCAATGCAAAATCACACCATTTCAAATCCTACCAGCTCCTAGGATTTCTTTGTCATAGTCAGAACTGTTTGCATCCACTATTTTGATATTAATTGCTATGTATTTGTGACCATTGAACTTAGTTTTTCAGTTATTTAATCTTGCAGAAATTGCCTTAGTGTGTGGTGGTCTGAGACAGTGAAATTTTATAGATTACATGTAACACCATCATCTCTGGGAGGCAAAACACCTGAACTACTTTTCAAGTCTCCAAATCTGAAGTTACATTGTCTTAATTAGTACAGATATTTGGATGGGAGCATTTGATGAGAAGTTCAGTTCTTTACACATGCTTTATCTTGTAGGCACCATGCAGACAAGTCCTTAAATAAAGAGCCAAATCAAACAGAAAAGTACTTGACTTGTTTCCTGAGTGTAGGCTGTTGGGTCAGAGTCTTCATGTCTCTAGCTTAATAAGGCAAAAAATTGTGCTTTATCCATGGAGGAGAGAGGTGAGCAGGAATATGTATTCATGGCTTTACTGAAAATAAATGACTGCCTGCCTGAACTGATCTGCATCAGCTATCATTGAGAAAATGTTAAATGGTTATTCAGAGAGCTTCACTCCCCTTTCCTGAAGAACTTCTCATTTCATATCCAGACTGTCGTGTCTGACTTTTTCTTTGGCTGTTGTAAATGACAGCTCTAAGTCAGCAACTTTCCATTAGTTTTGTGGAGGCAGCTCAAGAGATGCCACTTAGAGTTCTGGTTTTGCAAACCAGGCTTTAGTGACACTGACCCCCTCTGGCCTTTAGAGAATTCATCTTTGTCAAGTGAGAAATGTTCCACATCTGCCATTGCCCCTGACCAAAGTTCTGGATGTCAAAGCTGACTCTTTGCTGCCAGAGTTTCTCCTAAAAGACATATAGGGCTGCTGAATCACAGATAATTATTAGATTCATTGATGTAGTGGAAGTTGCTGTGTATTTGCACTGTTAACAAAGATTTTATGTCTGTGTTGTAGGCTGAAGATAAAAGATACACTCTGGATGAGCCTGAGAGGGGAACAGCTGCTTTGCCATACTCCTTCCTCAGGTGCCTGATTTGGAGCATTCCTTCTTGATTTCCACACAGCCGCCTCTGAGGCCATAAGCCTTCACTGCCAGTTCTCTTTATAAGGCTCTTCTCACAGACAGGGATTTTATTTGTTGGGTTTCTCACACCAGTGACCTTTCCCAACTTCAAAGTTCATTATTTTCTTCTTGTAAGAGTCTACCAGGAAGCCAATTAAGAAAGAGAGCACATCAGTACAGATGTTAGTTGTGCACGTTCCAAGCATTACATCTGAGCTTACAGATGAGGTCTTGCACGATGCTACAACTGAACCACAGATTGCTATTCCCATTAGAATTCCCTTCCAGGAAAAAGGCTCTGCAGACATCCAGCCTTTTGCATCTGTGATCTGCCAAGAACTTAGACCAGAACTATGTCCCACCTCTTTTACTGAAGATTTAACTCTGTGATTTAGAGTACTGGCTATGATACGGTGTTGAAAAGCAGACCTGAACCTCTGGGCTCCCACCTGAGTCTCCTCATTGCTGACCAAGGTGTCATGCATGACTTGCTGATGTTCTCTCTAACCTTTTTCTTGCAAAGATATTTTTACCTGAGGAAAGAATTGGAATCTGAGGTTTTAAAAAAGCACTGTTATGTCTGTACAGCACCTGAAACAACACCAAGGTCTTCTGAGATATTAAAGCAGTGCATCAAGTGAGATGTTTCTCTTGAACCTTTCAGGCTTCATTATAAGCAGTGGATTTTCCTGCTGGGGCAGGGTTTGGGAGTGTTCTGATGGTTTTGTTTCCAAGAGGAATTGGGGTAATGGCACAGCATGGCTCCAGAAGTGGTCGGGTTTTAAAATGTCTCTCTCTTACCTTCTGATTTTTTTTCTTAGAGAGACATCCTTGTATTCTCAGCAGTCTTCAGCAGGGAGGAGTGTGGAGGCTGAGTAAGTATCCTTAAGCCATCCATCAGCTAGTTCACAGTGTGTTACACTGGAAACTAATTCCTCCAAACAGATGCAACAGGGCTCAGCATAAACTGTTGTTCAGAATCTATGGAAGAACTGATCAGACTATGAACTGTTCTACAGTGCTGCAGCTGGGTCGAGGCAATCCCAAGCACTAATCCAGGCTGGGCAGTGCCTGGCTGGGGAGCAGCCCTGAGGAAAGGGACTTGAGGGTGCTGGTGGAGGAGAAGCTCAACAGGAGCCAGCAGTGTGCACTTGCAGCACAGAGAGCAACCAGAGCCTGGGATGCAGCAGGAGAAATGTGGCCAGCAGGGTAAGGGAGGTGATTCTGCCCCTCTGCTCTGCTCTGGTGAGACCCCACCTGGAGTACTGCATCCAGTGCTGGAGCCCCTGGGACAAGAGGGATGTGGAGATGCTGGAGTGTGTCCAGAGAAGGGCCAGGAGGATGCTCTGAGGGCTGGACCTGCTCTGCTGTGAGGACAGACTGAAAGAGTTGGGGCTGTGCAGTCTGGAGAGGAGAAGGCTCCCAGGTGACCTTCTTGTGGCCTTGCAGGGGGCTACAAAAAAGCTGGGGAGGGACTTTTTAGGCTATGAGGATAACAGGACTAGGGGGAATGGAGCAAAGCTGGAGGTAAGGAGGAAGTTCTTCAGCATGAGAGTGGTGAGAGCCTGGAAGGGGTTGCCCAGAGAGGTGGTTGAGGCTCCATCCCTGGAGGTGTTTAAGGCCAGGCTGAATGAGGCTCTGGGCAGCCTGACCTAGGGTAGGGTGTCCCTGCCATGGCAGGGGGTTGGAACTAGATGATCCTTGTGGTCCCTTCCAACCCTGACTGATTCTGTGATGATCTGATAGAGCTTGACTGGATACCTAGGGGTACTTAGAAAGATGCTATGAAGGAGAAACAGCGCTGAAATGCTTTCTTTGGGGTTTTCTTTCTTGTTTTCCAAACAGAACTCCAAACTCTAAGAAGATAGAGAGAAATTTGATCAGAGGTAAAAGCTACATCTCACACTAACAAGGATTATGAACATCAAATAGTTGTTTGAAAGAGATGGAGGCTGCCAAGTAAGCACTTGGATTTTTCTGAGCTTCCATTGAGGATTAGCAATTTTCAGCTGCAGTCATTCTCTAGAAGCAACTTTGAAAGCCTTTACTCAGAGCATCAAACTGCAACTGTACACTCACTCTCTTCTCAGCTAGCAACCCTTTCTTTCTGAGTGCTTCCCAAGATGTGCCGAGTTCCTCACTCAGGGTTTCTGTACCAATCTATAGCACAACAGAAAGCACAACCACAGAGCACCACAGCAGCCTTTCTAGCAGCCTGATGTTCTGCAGAGTGTTTGTGATGGTTCCTCAAATTGAAAAAGCCTTAGTGTGTCCTGACAGAATTGCATTTTTGAAAGGCAGCTGCTGGTGCCAAGAACTAGACAATGGCATTTGTGTAAAGGTGATGGGAGCTGCTGCACTGTGCTATCCAATATGCATCTCTGTTGTAAAGCATTTCATGTTGGGTTTTCTGTTCTCCCTGCAGAGAGGAGGAGCTTTCATATTTAGCTTTCATTGAAGATATAACAAAGGAAATTCTCAGCCTTGGGCTGTTTTCTAACAGGTAGGTTACAGTTGTGTTCAAATTTGTCATGCTGTGTCAGAAACATGTGGACCCTGTCAGGAAAGGCAATTAGTGTTTTGTAATGATTTCTTTGCTTGTAAGAACATATAGATACACAGCTCCTGCTTTGATGGACCACTGCTAAAGCCTCTGCTACAAACCAGAATGCTGTTGGCCTGTCTAGCCACTTAGGAACAGTGCTGGCTTATATTCATACAGCTGTTGACCAATGCCCCCAAGGCCTTTTCCTCCAGGCAGAAATCTTAGTGCTCCTTACACTTACAAAATAAAAAATTAAAACTACAGTCAATAATTCATGTAGGTCTGTCCTGAGAAACCATATACATAAAAATTATATTACAAAAACCCACATAAATAAATAAAAATAATTAATGAATGTATAAACATACATATAAAATTTTTAAATTATATATAAAAAAAATTACAACTATACTCATTAATTTATGTAGGTCTGTTTAAAAGTTGTTTTTCTTCCTGTGAAACCATGTCAATAAAATTTATATTAAAAAATAGAAATAAAGAAAAAATATATAATGAATGTATAAAATAAATATATAAAACAATAAAAAATTATATATAAAAATAACAATGTAAAGCTACAGGCATTAATTTATGTAGGTGGTGAGACACTGGCACAGGTTGCCCAGGGAGGTTGTGGCTGCTCCCTCCCTGGAGGTGTTCAAGGCAGGTTGGAGGAGCCCTTGAGTGACCTGTACTAGTGGGAGGTGTCCCTGCCTATGGCAGGGGGGTGGAACTAGATGATCTTTGAGGTCCCTTCCAACCTTACCATCCTATGATTCTATGTTAAAAGTTGTTTTTTCTTCCTGTGAAACCATTTAATGATTCATTTGCAGAGTTCTGGAGGAACTGTTTGAGTGTCACATCCAAGAAAACAAGAACCATTTGAATGAGGTAGGTACTGCCCCTTTAACATTCTCCCTCTCTGCACATGACTTCAGCAACGTTTCCAAAGCACAGTGTAAGTGCACTGCTACACTTGCAGGTAGAGGTAACCACCTCTCTCCCTAAGTGAGATTGGGAGGTTCATGGATGGCAGTAGAGCAGGAGGCACAGTGACCCAAAAGGGACACAAGTCAGCTCAGTCTGGGCACACTCTGTCTCACTTAGCAGCCTCCCTTCCCTTGTGTCAGTTCTGGGCAGACAGGTGCTGCAGGGCTGGAGCAGCATCACCTCTTGCTCCCTTCACCCCCCAGAGCAAAATGCGCCACTTGCTGGCTGTGCTGAAGGCAGACCTTGGCTGCAGCCCAGGCAGCAGAGCACAGCAAACCCACACCGGCTGGGAAGCCTTTGACTCGCTGGACCTGCAAGAGCTTGATGGGATGGAAGAGCTCGAGTTTATCAGCCAGGAAAGTCATATGCAAAGGGAAGCTACCACAAGTGAGGAGTTCTTTGGGACCAGGAATGTGTCACTCAAGAACCCAAGCCAGTGCGAATCACCAGCAATCAGGGAAGGGTCTAAGGAGACACAGAGCCACGATGGCTTCTCACAAGGTGTCACTGAAATGATGGATGCTGGGACAGAATCTGATCCTCATGCAAAAGCTGAGGAGGACTTAGACACTTCACCCTCACGTGAGGCAACTTTAAACTTGGTCACTTGTGACAGTGACTTGGAGGGCACCAAGGAAATTGATGCTCTTGAGGAAAGCTTTGCAGAGGCCCTTCATATCTCACCTGATTATCCATAACAGTAGCCAAAACTCAGCTATTAAATAATGATGGAGCTGGTTCTGTGCAGAACTGTTGTTGCTTAAACAGAAGCAAATTATTTATTTTCAGTTTATTTCTGTTTCAATAATGCTAAAATCTCTCTAGCAGAGTATTGTCAGTTGGTCATTAATTAATCTCTGTATTAACATAGAGTCCAAAGGATATCATGTATACATTTAAATGTATATTTTTGTCTATAATTGTGTAACTCAGAACTTCTGAGATTAAAAATTAGATTTGTATTTTTAGAAATCTGTATTATTAAGTTATGAAACATTGGGGGGTTATTTATTATAAATAAACTAATTGCTAGTGCAGTTGTGGTCCTGCTGTGAAGATCCAAGATTTTGTAATCTGCAAGAACTCAGTTTAACCATATGGACACCCTGTATGCATCATGCCTGTAGGGCAGAGGTGGAGCTATTTCTCCATCCTCTGAGAGGACATAATAATAAGTTGGACTTGATGATCTCGAAGGTCTTTTCCAACCTGGTTAATTCTGTGATTCTGTGACATTGTTTGATGTTAAATCCTACTGAGCTGTGAAGTTCTTACCATCAACTGTTTTCCCTTTACAGTTACTGTAGAAGATAAGAACACTCCCTTATACCCTTTCCTTCCATTATCTAGAGTGAAGTTAATGAGCCTGGACAGGCAGCTTTCTGAAGACAGTTTGGTGCTGGTCAATAGTCATTCGTTGGCCCTCAACCGTGAGCTCATTGGTCTTACTCCTTATACCAACAGGTATCAAGAGCTGTTCTGCAGTAGTAGCTGCTCTCAGTTTTTGCCTAACCTCCTCTCAGCTTTCCGGGCTGAAAACCACGTTTTTCTCTGGCTGCTGCCTATGGCAGCTCTTGAGCTGTTTAATACACAGCTCTTTGTTTCTTTTATATGCAGCTCTTCAGCTGTTTAATCCTAGTTGTCCACCATTCAGCTGCTGTTTCTGGAAAGTGAAGACTGCAACACTTTTCAGACTGCACAGCACTAAACTACACAGTTCAGTTCCCTGCACTAATGACAACTTTGCCATGGAATTCTCCATCAAGTTTAGGGCTTTAAAAAAGCAGAGTACATGATTGCTGACCAGGACTGTCTAGCAGGAGACACATGAGAGATGTTGAATACCAAATGAAGCACACATGGTCTGTTCTATGACTAAAGTTTAAATTAGTGCATGCATTGCACAAAAGCAGCCCAGATTTCTCTAACTAGAGTACAGCTTTTACCTGGCATTCACACTACTACAGAATGAGCTCCTGGTTCCAAGGAAACATCAGGCAGTTGTGTTGTCTTGCTGTAAGTGAGGAACTATAAAAAGCTTTAGGAACTGGATAAAGCCTGTCCCCAGATACCTCTCAGGGTTGGTCTTAATCTGCTTCCTCCAGCGACAAAGCCAGTTGGTTGCAGTTCATACATCAACTGCCACCTGCCTCTGTAAGCAGGATGACTGATTGTGGCTGCTAAGTATCTCAAATAGACATATACCTCTGCTTCATCTGTGAAGCAGGGAATTGTTTTTGGGGGGAGAAAAATAATCCTCAAAGTCTAGAGAAAGCCAATCAAAAGCAGTATTTCTGGCACAGTTGTTAGCATTCCAGTGCACAACATAATTCCCCCCTTCCCCCCACAAAACAAAGCAAAAGGCACTTTCCTGGCTGCCTTGGCCACAGTAATAAATTGCCCTTGTTGACAGTGACAGCAGACTTGGGTTTATTTTAGCCATGTACATGTGGCTGTGCAGATGGCAGCAGCCTTTCATCTGCCGCATTCAGCTGGCTGGCTTGTAAATCTGGCCTGCCACACTGAGAAGTACTTCAGAGGGCTGAGGATTTTGCATCCCTCTGCTAGAGCTTGTCTTGGTGGAAAGGCACAGCCCCGGGGCTGGTTCAGTATGGTGCAGGGATGGTTTGTCCTCTCACCAGTGTTCAAAACCCCTCTCCTGTTCCTGAAGAAACTCCCTCTCCATTCTTTACCCCACAGTGCTGGGGGTGGGGGTAAGCCGGTTAGAAAACTGCTGTGTGGTTAGGTGCATACAAGTCTAAGGCTTCTTTGCTCCTCAGGCAGGACTTCACCGACTCTGGGTGCCCTTCCCTCTACTCTGCCACATCTACAATATTGTGTCCAGTTCTGGGCCTCTCAGTTCAAGAAGGGCCTGAGGGATCTGCTTGAAAGAGTTCAGTGCAGAGCCACAAGGGTGATGAAGGTCTGACTAGACAGTGTGTCCCACTGCCATATCTATATGCTGGGGCGATTTGCTCTCCCCCGTTCAAGCCTGCGGGGGTGGGGTAAGGAACTTCACACCTACTTCTTTCCACATTCCAAACCCCTGGAATCAGAGGTGGGGAAGGTGGAGGGAAACAGTTTTGCGCCCCATTCAGACCTGCGGTGGGGCAGGGACTTGGGTGTGCCCCACCACAAATGTGCATGCCTTAAAAAGACACCGCTCAGCAAACTGGCCAGTGGTCAACATGAGCCTGATGCCAGATTAAGCATTTCGTATTCAAATCCCACAAATAAAATTCAACACTGCAGCAGCAAAAGTGGCCATGAGGTCACCTCACAGAAAGGTTCAAGTACTGACACACTCATTTGCTGTAGCACGAGTAACACAAACATGAACAACAGCAGTTCCTTGACCATATTTCCTGTTGAGGAGCCCTCCGAATACCAAGGGCATTTTTTTTGCTTCGATAGACCTTGAAGCAAATTCACTGGACAGACCTCTTACAAAGCAAGCATCTGTCTTCCTAAGCCCTAAGTGTGAACAGTTCTTAGAGCCAGAGTGACTCTTGTGGTGAAGAGCAGACCGCACAGCCAGCGTCCCAGCCACTGGCACAGTCAGCCAGGCCCGAGGCACTGGTTTCTCACTGCACAGCCACTCCCAGCAGCCAGTGGGAAAACCCACACCAGATAACTGTGCTCTATATAAAATCAATTAGTTTAGCTACAGACCCAAAAGCAAATTCAGGCTATCCACAGCATAAAACTTTCCCCCTTTTATTCACATTTACTTTAAGGTGCTGCTTCAAACATAACTTACTTAAGCAGCCTGATATGCAAGCCAAACCATCCCTGATAGGATTAACCAGGAGTGCAAGCTTTACTTTTGGTTTTGTTTTTTTTTTCCCTCGAGCATGGCAGGTGTGGGGTGTGTGGTGTGGTTATTTCTTTCTCATCACATTTAAGTTGATATACTCAGGTCTTGGCACAAGCATTACACATCTGAACACTTCAGAAGTGAAAACCTTGGGAGCAGGCAGCAGCTGTGGTCTTAGAATCATAGAATGGTAAGGTTGGAAGGGACCTTGAAGACCATCTAGTTCCAATCTCATGCTATAGGCAGGGACACCTCCCACTAGTGCAGGTCTTCAATGCAAAAAAAACCAAAACCATTTCTGCCCAGACTTCTGTGGGTGATGAGCACAGGCATAACAACATCCTTTCCTCCAGATGCACCAAAGCCCTCTACTGTAACTTCACTCTGTAACAAACTGACCTCTTACCTTTAAAGCCTACAGTTTGGTCATCATCATTCTTGTATTCAAAGGTAGGATTCTGTTTATTTAGAAAGTAAAAATAGGACTTTAGGTCACTTGAAGTAAAAAATACGATGACCAAAACCCCAAAAACCTGTAGTCAAAACCCAAGCTACCATTTTATCCCTGATCAACACCAAGCTAAGACACCTACACTTTTTTTTTCATTCAGGCTTAGCTGCAAAATGACTATGAAATATTAAAAAGGGGGAAACCCACAGAATTGTAACTCAGAGTGCACTTCAAGGAGCCGTGGGAAACACCAGAATCCCACTTTAGTTTCTGACCAGCTGGAGCATACACTGATAAGCAAGTGCAGGGCACTACAGCTGCATGATGTCTCTAGAGCTACCAAACCTTTCTCTCTGGCACTTCTCATGCACTTAACCTGTTATCCTCAGGAGCCAACACCTGGTCTGTACACAAACTATACAAAGAACAAAACAGCAACCTGTGATTTTAATAAAAACTATTTCTCACTCCCCAGAAAAAACAAACCAGACATAGGCAGTCCAGCCTTAGTGTTCCCTTTATCAGCACTGCAATCTGCTTCATTCAGAAACAGTCATCTTCGGTTTCTATTCCAAGTCACAAAGCAAGTGATATGCAAACAGGTGAGTGGTAAATCAATCTGCTGCACCAGCCCCTGTGCCAGAACGGGTCACAACCAGTCAAGGGATCCAGTTTCAAAGCCTGTAGCAGGTCATGGGCCAGCGGAAGCTGAGCATGTCACAGGGATAAAGCATTGCTGGGAAGGGAAAAAGAATCAGTTATCACTGGCATGATAAATCATCAGTTGAGCTGCAGAGTACCCTAGCTCATCTCCATCCCACCTTAAAGACAATCTAGGAGGACTTCAGAATATCAGGCAGTGCACAAGGAGCAGGAAGAGGAGCTAGGTCAAGTGAATGGAACCAAAGTTAAGAGTGCTGTGTCTACTGTGCACAGAACTTTCTGTTCTCCACAGAAAGCCTCCAGAGCAGCTGGGTTCTCACTTCAGACTTCCTAAAAGGGACTGATCCTTTTAGCTCAACCACTAAGGCTAACTCCCAGCAGATGGCAGAAGGCAGGCTGTGTGCCCAGTGCCCAGGTGACCACACACAGACATTAGCTTTTCATTCATCTTTTAAACTGTAAGACTGGCCTGGAAAAGGTGTGGGCACCACGTTTCAGGCTGGAGGAATGCCAGAGGTGCCAAATGCCCATCTCCACTGGGCACAGGCTGCCCTCACTGCAATCCTCCCATCTCTCCACATCAGGACAGTGAAATTAGACCTTGAGAAGAGCAAGTGAAGGCTATATAAATGGAGTAGGAAGGCACATGAAACCTGAAACACAGGCCTAGCCTGGCAGGCCACAGAGTTATGCTGTCCCATTCTGACAGAGGACAGGCAGCTGATCTGTAGCACGAGGTGCAGAGCTCTCTGCAGTCATCTCAGGAATTCAGCAGCCCAGTCGGACTCCCCGTACAGTATCGGCACAAGGGCTGCAGCATGCCTCACATCTCGGAGCTGCCAGAGCCTGACTCCAGAAGATGAGTAACAGAACTATGAGGTGACCCCAGCTCTTCCCAGATATCTGTTTCTCTCACTCTTAAGCATGCTCACATGCTAAGTAAGACGTGAAGCAACATGTAGAAGGCCATCAGCTCTCCTCTCAGCCTGAGAATTCCCCACAGGACTTCAGAGCTGCAGCCTCTTCAAACAGAAATTCAACTGAGGCCCTTTGCACTCTCCTTTTTCCTGGTGTTTGACACAAGCAAGACCAGAGATGGTACAGATAGCACAGGTTTTGGAGCTGGCTATGAGGCCTCTCAAACACTGGGCACAACCATCTCAGCTAACAGGATTTTTAGAGGCCTTATCTCAGTCTCCCTTTCCCGGAAACAGGCTTGCATGAGAGGTTGTTCACTCCCACCTTGAAAGTATTAAGCCTTACACAGGGGCTTTCACCTTAAACATAGGTCTTTCACAGGCTCTCTCTGTAGCCTTCCATAGCACAGGTTTTCTATATGGCTGTTCCTCAATACTGGATCTTGTTCTTGGGAACACCTGCACAATGAGCTCCTTGTTGTCCACCCATTTACCCAAAAAAACAAGGAAAAGCTGAGAGCATGCCCCTGCCATAAAGCACTCATGATGTGTTCTCGGGCACGCTCCAGTGGCAAAGCTGTGGGGCAGGTGAGTAAAGGGACATGTCAGCTCATGGCCAAAGTCACCAGGACAATTCAGCCTGCAGGATTAGTGTAGCATTTCCAGTTTCTCTCAACAGAGAATGTCAATTAACATGATTTCTGCTTATTTATCATTATTGAAACACTGGCATTGAACAGAGGAATAAGGCTGACCTTGTGTCTTGAAAACAGGCTCAAATGGAGCATTTTATTTCCTGCTTGGTAGCATTAATACACTGCAAGTGCTAAACTCACTTTGGCAGCTCTCCTAACTAACACCATGGCACTAAGGACAAATTTTGCTCTGACTACAGGGAGTGCATGCACCCAGCAATGCTTATTTTAGGGCAGTTGTT